>KE155112.1:9443-24189 GCA_000411075.1 Sisymbrium irio
TCTTAAAAGTTCTTTCGGAAAAGATTTTTGGTCCATAAACTAGATATCTGGGTCATCAATCTCTGAGGGGTGGATTTTGACCCCAACAACGATTAGATATTGGTTGATAAAATTCAACGGGTAAGATCGAATTGCTTACACTATAAAATGGGTACTATGTTTGGAAAATAAGATGAATACCACCACCATCTTCTATTAATTCTTACAAATGATGAATTTCCACTATGGATGTTCAGCTTATATACCACCTTCTTCTTTTTCTTCATCTCCTTCTTCTTAAAATGATTACTACGAGAATATAAAAATGCAAATACTAACTCAAGTTACTGCAAATAGCAATTTTCTTATCACTCAGAACCTATCTAACTCGAAGGATTCTCATGGTGGATCTATTCCAGGTCATATAGTTATAAACCGTGGCCGAGAAACTGCGTCTCACAATCTCCTTTATTTCTGCGTATTTATGATGCTATATAAAGAGATGACAATTACTTTCTCAAACGAAGAAATGGTCTTAGTAAAATTGGATTGTCTGGTTTACAAAAAATAACAGCTGTATTTCGAATGTTGGCGTACGGTTTACCGGCAGATTCCACCGATGAATACATCAAAATAAGAGAGTCCACATCTATAGAAAGTATGAAGCGATTCTTCTGTGCTGTTATCGAGGTGTTCGAAAGTCTTTACCTTCGGCCTAAAGTTAATGATGTTAAACGACTACCTACATCGGTGAACGCCGAGGATTTCCATGTATGCTAGGTATTTTGGATTGTATGCATTGGAAATGGAAAAACTGCCCAACAGCATGGTGAGCATAATATGCTGGTCGTAGTGGATCTCCTACTATTATTTTGGAAACTGTAGCTGATTGTGATCTTTGAATTTCACATGCATATTTTGGTCTACCAAGATCTAAAAATGATATTAATGTGTTAGAGGCGTCTCATCTTTTTAATAATCTAGCTGAAGGAACTGCCTCATCCGCTAATTATGTTATTAATGGGAAAAGTTATAATACCAGTTATTATTTAGCTGATGATATATTTCCAAAATGGTCCACTCTTTTTCAAACAATTCACAATCCACATAGTCCCAAAAATTTTATTTGTAAAGAGGGAAGAAGCTTGTAGAAAAGATGTGAAACATGATTTTAGAGTATTATAATCAAGATTTGTAATTATGGTCGGACCAGCACGCTTTTGGAGTAAGAAAGTGTTACATGATATATATAATGAAAACTTGTATATGCATAATATGATCATAGAGGATGAACGTGATGTTGATGTAACAATTGATGAACGAACATAAATCCCATCTGCAGAAGTTGAAGTGGCGGGTGAAGATGATGTTCGATTTCAAGAATTCTTAACTCGACATAGGAAAATGAAGAACAGAAAAGCGGAATTGAACTTTTTAATGCTTTAGTTGAACATTTATGGTTAGAATATACAAACTATGAAAATTAGTATGATGTATTTTATTTTCTTATAATTTATGTATTGTAACTTTGTTTTAATGAATTGTAATGGTTTTATAGTTTCTTATTTATCGAAACTATAAAAATTGATCCAACTAATGTTTTATATTTTAAATTGATAGATTGACATTTATATTTTCCAATCGTAATTTTAATTTTACCTTGTAATTAATCAGTTTATAAATAATTATTACTTATTATTAAATAATAGCATGTTAAATTTAATATTATAATAATATAGGATATTCTTTTCAGTTTGAGATTGGGGGAGGGAGGTATTTAATGTATGATTTGAGGTAATTTGTCATGATTTGGTTTAAAATGATAAATTCACTGTTATTCAATCATGAATTCTAAAATAGGTTTTAAAATTAAATGTTATTGAACTTGTGATTTTAAAATCCATTGTTATTGTAAATATTTTATGTATTAAATTTTAAAAAATTTGTGGTGATTTTAAAGTTATTTGATGGAATTTCATGGTTTTAGATAAAATTCAAGGATGATTTATTTAAAACTACCACGACATTCCCAATTCATCAAAACCTTCCAAAAAATAAATAGAAATTAAACCACTTCAGTTTTCCTCAAATATTATATTCAAGATATCCGGTATTTGTGGTTGTAGATGAAATATAAAGTGGACCACCAAAATACTAAATATAATATTTTTTAAACACTAAATTTAGAATTTGGATTGAGATGCTCCACGAGCTGTTAAATGGAAAAAAAAATCATCAAAATCTGATTGGTTAAGATTGTGATTAATATTTTGACTTTTATAGACTTTATGTTTTAAAAAACTCAAAATTCCATGTAAAGTCTCTAAAGAATTTCATAAAATTCTGTTATTTTGTTCATGTTTTTTTTAAACTATAATTTCAGATGTTAGATAAAAGTTAGAGTAATAGTATAAAATGGGAAGATAAACTTCAAAAATTAAGTGATAAACACTTATACAAACAGTGTTGTTTGTCTACAAGGTTAATTATTTTTTTTATCCAGTTTTTTTTATCAAATTTACTAAATGTGCTATCAACCATTTATTCGTCGGAATTGAAAAACTGAAAAAGGAGAGAGAGAGAAAGGAAGAAAGAGAAAGAGAGAAGGGAAGAAGAAAAACAGAGAGAAAAGAGAGAGAGCCATGAGAGAGAAGATGGAGAAGAAAAAAAAAGAGAAGAGAAAGAGAAGAAGAAGATGTTAGAAGAGATAGAAAAAATGATTTTAAAACAAATGAGATAGAAAAATGTAAACGGTAACACTATTAACATTTAATATATGAATTTTATAATATATAATATTAACGTATAAGAATGTTAACGTGGTAAAAATGAATTATATTTTATATGACAATACATAATATATATGTTATTTATGTGAAATCTATTTTATTATCATATAATAATATTAGCGTATAATAATATATTAATGTATTACTGTGTAATAGTATTAGTGTGCTAACAATGTATTATGTATTAACGTATAATAATGTTAACGTGTTAATATTAGAGTTAACATGTAACAATTATCATGTTAACATATAATAACTATCATGGTGAGTGAACATGTAATATTTATCACGTTAACATATAATAATTATCATGTTAACGTATTAATATTAGTTGATATTATAATTAGCATAAAACAAAATATAATAAATTATCAGCGGATGAACATTTTTTTTGGTAGTGGCAGATTTGTAATTTTGTTAAAAAAATGAGAATTGATTTGATATCAACTTTTCTTCTATTTTCTACTTACTTAATTTATATTTTAATTTTGTTACAGATCTAATTTTTGAAGTTTCATGTAATTTCGTTTAAATCATTTTAAAAGTTATAGTATTAGAAGCCAAAATTTTTAAACCAACGACTTAAAAAGCGATAGTTTATTTACCAATAGGAGCCTCGATCGTGAAAACTTTAGCGTTGGTAAAACGTTAAAAGCTGCAGACACAGCCCATAAAATTCTAAAGTGGCCCACCTGTGCGTACTAATAAATTTTACCGACGTCGAATAAAGGCCGGTCAATGATCCAACGGTTAAAAAGAAACGATAAGACAACGTTTAAATAAAATCCACCATAAGACCAACCGTACATGATTGATTACTCACGCAGGCCCGCGTGTGTCAAATAAAGACCGAATAATAATCCGACGGTTAAAAAGAAAAGAAACAAGAAATCACACCGTGAGACCAAGCGTAGAAGATTACTCACGTGGGTCCCGCGTGTAAAGCGAGTCGGTGAAATTAAAAAAAGCATCTGTCTCCCTTGACGTTAATACAAAATTTCCTGAGATTACTTGCGAAACCTCTCCGCTTATTCCTCTGCTCCTTTGTCTTCGTGTCAATCTCCTCGCAGATCTCGAAGACTGCCCTTAAAACTATTCCACAGGTAATAAAAAAAAAGTTTCTGTTTTTATTGTTTTTTTTTGTCTCATCAAATCCCAAATTTTCTTCCTTTTTGCAGAGTAAAGTTTCGGTTTTTATCAGATGGGTTCTTCGTCGGGGCAACCCGAATTCGATTACTTGTTCAAGGTTTTGTTGATCGGTGATTCTGGTGTTGGGAAAAGCTCTCTCTTGTTGAGTTTCACATCTAATACGTTTGATGATCTTTCTCCAACAATCGGTTAGTTTTGTTATAAAATTTTAATGAATTTAGTTTCAGTACTGATTTGGGTTTTTTCTTTGTTTTGATTTGGGTTTCGTTGGATCTGTTTAGGTGTTGATTTTAAGGTTAAGTATCTTACAATTGGAGAGAAGAAACTGAAGCTTGCGATTTGGGACACAGGTTGGAGATCATACATACTCATGTAGTTTGTGTCATGTTGGGAAGAACTTTTTCTCATACCAATTATATAAATTTATATAAATGTCAGATGTCTTGTGGTTTTTAATTTAGATGTTCTAAGGGAAACTTATTGGATTTCGAGTTTGATAATTTATTTTTTGAAAAAAGAACGACAACAATGTGGAACATGATGTGATCTACTTTCATGTTTTGTCGTAATCGTAGTTGTCTAACCTGTTATGTGACTGGTGAAGAATATTATTCTTGTGTTTCAAATAGTTTAGAGATACGTCTAATTAGGATAGTTAAGAGACTAGTATCTTCGTCTTTGGAATGGGTTGAGCGACTAGTGTCTTGTATTCAGAATGGTTAAGATATTAGTGTCATGTGTTCAGAATGGTTAAAAGATTAGTGTCTTGTATTCTGTAATTGTTAAGTGATTATTCTCTTGTATTTAGAATAGCTACGAGATTAGTCTCTTGTACCTTTCTTTCAATTTTTTTTTTTGTTACCTATGACCAGTTGTCTTGATCATAGTTGCGTCAGTTGTAATGTGACTGGTGAAGCATATTAGTCTTGTATCTCAAATAGTTTAAAAATATGTCGCTTGTCTTTAGAATGGTTAAGAGACTAGTATCTTGGCTTTAGAATGGTTAAGAGAGTAGTGTCTTGTATTTAGAATTGTCAGTGATTATTCTCTTCTATTTAGAATTGGTAGAGTACTCTCTTGTATCTCAAATAGTTAAGAGATAACCCTCTTGTGTTTAGAAAACTTGAGAATCTGGTATCTTGTCTTTCGAATGGTTAAGAGATTAGTGTCTTGTATTCACAATGGTTAAGAGATTAGTGTCTTGTATTCACAATGGTTAAGATATTAGTGTCTTGTATTTAGAATTGATAAGTGATTATTCTCTTATAGTTTTAATTGTCAAGTGATTGCTCTCTTGTATTAAAGAATGGTTACGAGATTAGTCTCTTGTACTTTTCTTTCAATTTTTTGGTTCTCTCTGATCAGTTTTGGGGTGTTTTTTTTTCTGATTTCTCAGCTGGGCAAGAGAGATTTAGAACGCTAACAAGTTCGTATTACAGAGGAGCTCAGGGCATAATAATGGGTATGTCTCTCTAGATGAACAAAACAACTTGCTTATTCTTGAATCATTTCAAGGATTCGTTTTTTTCCTGTAAGTGACTTTTGGATTCTCTATCTGTAGTATATGATGTGACACGGCGAGATACATTCACCAATCTATCAGATATATGGGCTAAGGAAATTGACCTGTACTCGACTAATCAGGATTGCATCAAGATGCTTGTCGGGAATAAAGTCGACAAGGTAAGATTTATCTCTGTAGTCAAAGTGTCGATTATGTTGCAACTTTGTTGACCTTAATGTCATCTCCAGGAGAGTGAAAGAGCTGTCTCTAAAAAAGAAGGCATAGACTTTGCACGAGAGTATGGATGTTTGTTTCTGGAGTGTAGTGCAAAGACTCGAGTCAATGTTGAGCAATGTTTTGAAGAGCTTGTTCTTAAGGTTAGTAAAATCGGCTCCTTCTTCAATATTTTGTTACTGATGATTAGTACGTCTTATAAGTCTTATATGCCTTTCTTTATCTGCAGATTTTGGAAACGCCGAGTCTTACTGCTGAAGGTTCGTCTGGAGGGAAGAAGAACATCTTCAAACAAAACCCAGCACAGACCAGCAGTGCTTCATCGAGCTACTGCTGCTCTTCTTAGACACGGCTTTACGGTTTAATGACACAAATACACTCTTGCTTGTCTTGTTCTTGATGGTCTCTGTTTCCCAAAAAAAACTGCAGCATCTTGGATGTAAATCTTAACCCTGATTTCAAAGTTGTGTTCACTGGTTTTCTAATCTGGTATCATTCCACCGTACCCAGAAAAAAATGTTGTTCTTTTTACTTTTGATCAGGCTGATGAAAAACTGACCAATACATAGTTCAAAACTTCAGTTTTAGTTTGTAATATGGAATTAGTCCTGCGGTTTCGGTTAACCAAACCGAATCGGTTTGGACCGATTGTTGGTTTTCGGTTATCTCAAAACTTTACCATTTTAATTTTTTTTAAAAAGATCGGTTAAATTTTAAAATTTCAGTTTTTTTTTTAATTCGGGTCGGTTATTTTGGTTAGTTTAGGTTAATTTGGTTAAAACCGTTTTTGGGGGTTAAAACCGGTCTAATTTAAAAAAGAAAAAATGAAAACCGATCAAACCGAACCGAAATTTAACACTAACCGAACCAAAAAAAAAGTTATCGATCGGTTATTTGCATCGAACCGAAACCAAAATCGAAAAAAATCGGTTCAATCCGTTCGATATTTTCGGTTCGGTACAAAACTGCAGGACTATATAGAATGATATGGACGTAGACCATTTAAAAGTCCATCTCTCACGAGCCGATAACCAGTTGTTATAATTTTAAGAGGTTGACATTAGAGCCGATAACCAGTTGTTATAATTTTAAGAGGTTGACATTAGATTGAGTTTCTTGTTGCTCATTCTGTCATTCAGCAGGCTTTACCGCAACAAATTTCTCGAATGACTCAATTAGGAGTTCCCTTTGGTTAATGCCCTAAAAGAAAAAACGACATAGGTCCGATGTTTTCATCGTTTAAGTCTTCAAATCTTCATGAGAAATTACTGGTCATGAACTCGTTGCATGCAGTACAAAAAACTCAATAATGTTGGTTTGCACTGGCTTCAACAGCCTTTATAATATTAATCCAAAACTTATAGGTAGAGTTCTTAAAACATATGGTTAAAAAGGATATATGGTGATTACAAACATAAAATATATCATGATTTTCGAATATCTCATTGACACACCAACTGCTACGGTGAACCGGTCCATGAACCAACAAATATGCCGAGTGAGGGGATATGAAGATCCACTGATAAAAGAAGTCTGAGGCGTGACAAAGTTCTTTTTCTTATTATCATTGGGTGGCTTCTACTCTTAAAATAGATTGGATAAATGCTCTTGATTTAGTTTTGATATATTTTACTGATTTTGATGGTAATTAAAATGGTTTGTAATTAACCAAACCAAACTTTCAACCTGATCCAAGATTAAAAAGGGCACGAGCTTTTCTTCACCATAAACACAAAATACCCTAAATCGATTTTCTTCTCAAGAACTCTAGATGAGCACCAAATAATATTATCTGTTTCCAGATGAGCACCAAACTAATTGAGTACAATATTTGATTGGCTTTGCTATGCGGATGCTCAGGAACAGAGGAGTGGAGGAAAGATATGCATTTGACGACTGGTGTGAGGAGGAGAGCGCATCCAAAGACGTAAAGAGACGAATGGAAGATCATCACTTGGTTTCTCAAGTTTACCAAGATTTCTCTTTATATACAAATTAACAAAAGACCTGATAAAAGGAAATTCAATTACATAAGATAAACTGACATTCATTGGATAAGGGTTAAATTTATTTCTATGTGCATAAGATAAAACAAAAAAAAACATAGAAAATTGATCTGTCAGATGTTGAAAAAAGTCATGATATTGTAAAAAAAGTTATAAACGAAAACTTATGTATTCTTTTCGGGTTGTTTAAGTTTTACTGTGCTTAAATATGTTAAAACAACAGCCACAAAAAATCGTTAAAGAGAGATTCTAAGTAAAGGATATATTTTAAAGAGAGATTCTAAGTAAAGGATATATTCTTACTTGAGTAATGCTTAGAGTATATCACTTTGGAATGCCCTGGGCTTCAAGTATTGCATATAAAGAATTGATAATTTCATCATATCTTTTGATGGCCCTATGTATAAAGAAAAAGTTTCATGCTCTCTGCAATTATACATCTTTGCAAGGAAAATTCAGTCTTCGTTCTTTATTTTCCTTCTCATCTCTCCTAACAATTCTCCAAACACTTTTTTTTCTCTGTAAAATATCTTTCTTTTGTGTCTTTGCAACGATGGGTGGGTTTCTCTCGCTGCCATGTGATAAAGTTTTGGATCAATTCTCTCAATGGTTATGTGTCAAAGAGAGCTATATTCACAACCTTGAGGAGAATCTCACAGCTTTGGAGACAACCATGGGAAAGTTGATGGCAATCCGAGATGATTTGTCAAGAAGGGTGGAGAGAGAGGAGATGAAAGGTCTACGAAAGCTTGCCCAAGTCCAGGACTGGCTTATTAGAGTTGAGAAAATCGAAAGAGAAGTTAATGGTCTAATTAGTGTTAAAACAAAGGAGCTTCAAAGGTTGTGCCTTTGTGGGTTATATTCCAAGAGTATAATATTGAGCTATCGTTATGGGAAACACATATTCTTGAAGTTGAAGGCTGTGAAGGATCTCATATCTGATGGAAATTTTGACGTGGTTTCTGTAAAACCTCAAGCATCTGAGGTGGTAGAGAGACCTATTGAACCGAATATCATCGGTCGAGAAAAAATGCTTGAAATGGTATGGAACCGTCTCATGCAAGATGGAGTGAGTATAATGGGTTTGTACGGTATGGGGGGAGTTGGGAAAACTACACTCTTTACTCAGATCAATAATAAATTTTTAGAAAAAAATGAGTTTGATCTTGTGATTTGGGTTGAGGTATCTAAAGATCTACAGATCCCGAAAATTCAAGATAAGGTTGCAAAGAAACTAGGCTTGGATGGAGAAGACTGGAACCGGAAAGGTGAAGACCAAAAGGCGTGTGACATACACAGTGTCCTAAAGAAGAAGAAGTTTGTGTTGTTGTTGGATGACATATGGGCCAAAGTTAATGTAACGGAGATCGGGATCCCTTTCCCAAAAAGAGAAAATAGATGTAAAGTAATTTTCACTACTCGTTCTCTAGAAGTTTGTGGGCAGATGTGAGTTGATGTTGAGATGGAAGTCAAGTGCTTGCCACCTCAAGATGCATTAGATTTGTTCAAAAAGAAAGTTGGAGAGGTCACATTAAGAAGTAATCCAAACATACCAAAGCTTGCGGTCCAAGTTGCTAATAAGTGTCATGGTCTACCACTAGCACTTAACGTCACTGGCGAAACCATGGCAAGCAAACGGACAACTCAAGAGTGGCAGCACGCATTTGATGTTTTGACTTCGTATGCTGCTGCGTTTTCCGGCATGAAAGATAAGATTCTTCCGCTTTTGAAGTATAGTTTCGACAATATTAAAGAGGAGCATGTCCAATCTTGTTTGTTATACTGCGCTTTATTTCCAGAAGATGATAATATAGATAAAGAAACATTGATAGAATACTGGATATGCGAAGGGATTATAAACGCAAGAGAAGGCATCGAAAAGGCTGAGAAGAAGGGTTATGAGATAATTGGTAGTCTTGTCCGTGCATCATTGTTAATGGAGGCTGAATCGGATTATGTGCGTATCCATGATGTTGTTCGTGACATGGCCTTGTGGATTACAACCGATTTGGGAATGCAAAAAGAGGCTTTCATTGTGCATGCGGGTGTAGGATTACCTGAAGTGCCAAATGTTAAGAATTGGAAAGTTGTGAAAAGGATGTCACTTATGAATAACAAGATTTTCCATCTCACTGGTAGTCCTGAATGTCTACAACTCACAACTTTTCTCATGCAAAACAACTTTTTGGAGGATATATCGAGTGAATTTTTCAAGTCCATGCCAAATTTACTTGTTTTTAATCTATCGGATAATGTAAGCCTCTCTGAATTGCCGGATGGAATATCAAAACTAGATTCCTTGCGATATCTCAACTTTTCAGGAACTACTATAAGTAATTTGCCTATGGATATTCTACAAGAGTCAAAAAAACTAATTCACTTGGTGCTGCCTTTACTTTCGAGTATTTCTGGGATATCAAAACTGCAGAATTTGAAAGTATTGAGCTTAGCTTCTCCATCTGATATCGGTGAAGTGAAGGAGTTGGAAACCTTGGAATCTTTAGAAATATTATTCATAGAATTCTATGATGATCTTCTACCTCTGGAGAAATTTTTGAGCTCTCATAAGTTGACGAGTTGTACACGATCACTATATATCAGTTGTATTGATCTGGAATCTTCTGGATTAGCACTTCCGGAAAATATGGACAAGCTTTGTGATTTATACATTGAAGGCAGCAGAATCTCAGAGATAAATATTGGGAAGATATGCAAAAAAAGCAAGACGGTTACTCCTCTAAACAATCCGATCAACATATGCTTCTCCAACCTCTCCCAAGTGTATCTACGCCATTGCGATTGTCTAAAGGAATTGACGTTTCTGATGTTTGCTCCAAGCCTTAAAAAACTGATCATAGTCGGTGGAAGAAATCTAGAAGATATAATATGCAAAAGGAAAGGTTGGGGAGCTGAAGAATCAGGGATTGTTCCTTTTCCAAACCTGAATCTTCTCTTGTTGTGTGGTTTACCGGAGCTGAAGAATATCTATTGGAGTCCTCTACCCTTTCTAAGTCTAAAAGTGGTGCATGTACAAGAATGTCCAAATCTGAAAAAGCTTCCACTCAGTTCCCAAAGTGGCAAGCAGGGTGAAGATAGACTCATCATAAGATACAAAGAGAAAGAATGGATTGAAGGTGTGGAATGGGATGACGAAGCTACCAAAACCCGCTTCTTATCTTCATGCCAACAAGGTATAATTTATCCTCTTTTCTTATTTGTTTACTCAGATTACTAAGTTCTTCCATCTTTAATGACTGTTTTTATTTGTGTGTGTTAGAATTATTCTGATGGACATAGTGTTCTTCTGCCTTTGATGATTCCATTTGGGTTTATTCCAAAGGGAAAACTTTCTCTCCCTTTTTCTCTCTCTCTCTCTTTGTGTTTTTCTGTTTTTAAACTCTGTCTCTATGTATATTTTATTGGTTTCTGTGAATTCCTTCTAAAAAAAAATTGAGTCGACATTAATCTCTGCTATGAAAATGTTTGTTCTTAATTGGACTATTGGAGTGTTGTCATATTGCATTTGCAATATACAATTAAATTTCAATATCTTGTGTTTTTCTATTGCAGCAAGTTCGATGTTGATGATTCCATTTGGGTTTATTCCAAAGAGAAATTTTTCTCTCCCTTTTTCTCTCTCTCTCTCTGTATTTTTCTGTTTTTAAACTCTGTCTCTATATATTTTTTATTGGTTTCTATGAATTCCTTCTAAAAAAAAATTGAGTCGACATTAATCTCTACTATGAAAATGTTTGTTCTTAATTAGACTATTGGAGTGTTGTCATATTGCATTCTTTTGATACAATTAAATTTCAATATCTTGTATTTCTTAATAATGTAATTTCTTAGACTTAATTTACGTTTTTATTCTGCTGACATTTAGCGGCAACTCTTTCTTAAGAATCTAATTTTTGTATATATGTACAAGGAAATGTTCGATAAACTTGAGAAACCAACTCTTCCCTTTCAATCTTCCTCATGAAAGGGAGAATGTTACTTACCATTCTGAACATACGGGAACACCAAGCCCATTAGGATAACCACATAACCTTGTCGATAATATAATAGCAAAATCTGCAGGCTAGGTGGTTGTGTAGCACATCCTTTTGCAGCAACTTGCTATCCACCGTTTTTTCCTAATAACAATGGCATAAAGCCATGATGCTGGTAAAAAAATAGAAACGACTTCTTCATATCTTATACACCTGCATTTCTGTGATCTTGCATACTCTGTCCAGAAGATTAATCTTAGTTACATTCATTGCAGATTAAAACAGTCTGAGAAAATGGTTCAGTTGTTTTGAGAAATGGAAAGACGATTTACACCGATATTATTATGCACTGCATTGGGTGATGATTCGATTATGCATAGTCTTCTCGGACTGTTTCAAACATTTCTTACAATACCAATATATGCAGTTATATATATATATATATATATATATATGGTTTGGTGCTCTAAATTAGAATAAGGAAAATTTCTGAATACATGATTTATCACAATGTTAACATAACCACATTTGGTGAAACAAGGAGATATTCCATATAGAGATCTTCAATATACTAAGCGTATTCCAATTATCAGCATGGACCATGTGGAGAGTGGCTTCCGAACTATATTAGAGACATAACTCGATTTTGTATCAGATATATGATTTATCATGAATTTTTTTTTTTTAGCTAAACGATTAAAACATACTTTAACACAACCAATATTATCTAATTGGCAGGCCCGACCTGGCCCTGAGAAGTTTTGAAAAAACCGTAAAAAATGGGCCAAAAATGTAAGAAAAAACATAAATTCTTAGTCTGATTAGATTTTGAGCCAAAAGCACATGCTTGGATTGTTTGGGCTCATGCCGAACTTGCTCATTAACAGCCGATTTCATAAGTTTCAAAATAGAATTTAGGCCTAAATACTGCGTACATGGATGATCTTTCACCAGTCATCGTGTTTTTAACGTTTTAATCTACAGATTTGTAATTGTATATCAGTCTAGTTACTGATAATCATAGAGACTGAGGAGTTACTGGACATAGATGGTGTTTTTTATTTTAACTGTTTTGGATTTCAATAAAACACTGAGTTTTGAAGTGATTCAGAGGATTTTTGTTTGTCGACAAACAATATTTTTTGTAGGCCACATATTTGACCACAAAGGCCTAAATAAATAATATTTAACGTCTCTTCAAGAATCTGGCCTCTTAAACCATTTTTATCGCTGGTTTTTAACCAGTTTCTTAGATTAACAAGTGGTTAAATTAAATGAATAATCAATAATAATGGAGAGCTAATTTTTAATTAAGAATTTTAAGATACAGCACGTGCCATAAAAACCAGTATGAAAACCATTCATATTTTTTTTTAAACCGTTTTAGAAACCCTTTCTAAAATATATCTAAAAGATTCGTAAATATTGGTATGTTCTTCCTAAAATTTTAAGAACATTATTTTATGTATATTAAACCATTTTAGGAATATTTTCTTGAAAATATGTAAACCAATCCAAAATATTTCAATTTTTTAAAAAATCTGGTGGAAAAGAATTTGAATTCTAAGTTAAGATTTCATTAATAGCTTCCTAAGTAAACAATAAGTAAGACGTAGATTGGATACTATTGTAAGTCTATAAATTTTGAGTAAGGTATTAGGAAGTTTGGTTTGGTTAATTACAACATTTTCAAGAAGTCTTTTCTAAATATCAAAAAAATGAAAGTGTTAATTTTAAGTTGGGATTTCAGTAATAACTTCTTAAATAAAAAACAAGTGATATATACAAATTATATTGGATTTTATAGTAATATTTTCAGTAAATTCTCTAACACTTTCAGTACGATTTACAACATTTTCAGAAACTCTTTTCTAAATACCAATAAAAAAATGAAAGTATGAATTTTCAATTGGGAGTTTAGTTATATCTTCCTAAATAAACACAAGTGAGATATACAATCTAAATGATATATTGTAGTAACGTTTTTAGTATATTATCTAAGACTTTCAGTAATGTTTACAATATTTTCAGGAAGTTCTTCCTAAATACCAATAAAAATTGTGAATTTTAAATTGAGATATTAATATTACCTTCCTAAATAAACAACAAGTGAGATATACAATTTAAATTAGATATTATGATAACGTTTTTAGTAAGATTTCTAACACTTTCTGTAATGTATGCAACATATTCAGAAATCCTTCGTAATTTTATTTGTTAGTAATGTTTTAGTAAAGTATACCATTTTTCAGTAAGTCATTCTAAATATTAAGAAGGTCTTCGTATAATAACCAACAATCGAGACATAAACAATACAATGAGTTTCAGTAAAGCCTTCCTAAAAGTGTCTAAAATTTCCTAAATTTGTATTTGATTAGTTGTGAAATAAGTCAGAGATAGGATCTAAAATAATATTTATTAATGTTTTATATATATTTAGAAAAGAGTTCCTTAAATAATTAATGAAAAGAAAAATTTTGTGAAAAAAAGTTTTCGAAAAAATTATTTTACATATATATTTTTTTAAAAAATTATTATTATTTTGTTGAATGAGTTTTTATTAATTTAATGAATACTAGGTGGTTTCCTGCCCCATGCGCAGAAAAAAAGTTTATGTTAAATTTATTTAAAGATGAAATTTCGAGTTTATTATATTTTTATATTTTGATTTCACTGGTTTAAATAGATAAAAACTAAAACTACCAAATAATTATTTGTAATCTAGTTTTCTTTTGGTATGATTTTACACTTTTTTAATTTGGTACTTTAACTAAAATATTGTAAAAATTGAGTTAATACACTTTTTTTAACCAACTAAAAACATTCATTTTTTTTACAGTATACTTTTATTTATTATATATATATGTTTAAAATTAAAATTGCTAATACATTTGGTTTATGTATTTGATTTGTTCTTTTTAAAACTACCAAATAATTATTTGTAATTTAGCTTTCTTTTGGTATGATTTTACACTTTTTAATTTGGTACTTTAACTAATATATTGTAAAAATTGAGTTAATACACTTTTTTTTACCAACTGAAAACATTTATTTTGTTTACATTATATTTATATTTATTATACATATATATAT
>KE155113.1:9336-22747 GCA_000411075.1 Sisymbrium irio
CCATATATATGATACGCCTGTTGAGCTACCAACACCAAATATATTATTTTGTTTAAAAGACAAGCAACGCAGAAAGAAAAACATGTTTGATTTAGCATTTTCTCTCATATATATCATCAGTATTTGTTTGGAAAATTTATGTGGTTTCGATAAAGTATATAAGTGCTCTAATTCACAAATCTCAGACTATCATTAATGTAAACGCTCATCTCACCTCTTATAGTTCCAGTAGCTTATAAGCTCACGAGCACCATGGCTAGCTCCTCGCGTTCGATACTTGTATGTGACTTTTCCAGGTAGAGCTTAATGGTGTAGTCGTATAGATGTGGAGTGGTGCGTGAACCCAATTACAGTTATTTTCTTTTGTGACATTTGTTGAAATTCGTAAGAATAACTGGAAGGACTTAGGTCAATATTACTCTAAATTAATAATATCCGGAAAATGAATTTCAAATTAGAGGGGAAAAGAGTTTACATTACGTTCTTTTTTTTTTTTAAGTACAAACAACATCAATTCGTTTAAACTTCAGATGGTAACAATGATAAAAACCATTTTTTAAAATATAAAGAAGCAATAATTTAGCGTGTTACATGAAAGGAATGATACCACTATACCCTACTAATCCTCTAGTAAATTCATTATGCACGAAAGTCAGACATGATTTGATAACTAGCTTCTTCTTTTGGTAATGTATTATAAAATCAAAAGAAATCACAAGCACTTTGGATTTACCAAATATAGACAATAATCATTGATTCCAATCGATCGACTTGATATCAAAATCATATTGTTTTACTAAATCATACTCCTATTTGTAACGTGGATTGAAAATGTATTAATATAATGCGTTTTCATGACAACCTCTGCTGTAACGACGCGTTTAATTTATTATCACTGGACGGACCTACATCAACACATTCAACAAGCGTCCCGAGAAACAGCTAAACGCTGTCGTATCGAGCATCCAAAGGGTAAGGGCAATAAGGTCAATTTGAAGACTATCTCTTACACTGATGAATTACATTGAGGGGTTCGAAAATAAATTGGTGAGTTGTGACTATATTGCATCACTGACCGTTACCGTGTTCAAAAATTGAGCAACACTTTTGAATCGGATTGTCTAGATGGACTTCAGGTATTCATAGATAGTTCTCTCAACGTGTTGTTGTGTGCATACGGATGTTTTTTTTATTTTGGTTATCATCGAAAGAGATTAGATAAAATGATTTTGGAGTTCTGTAATCTAATTCGTGTTAGTTATCCTGAAAGTTCTTGATTCCGAAATTGCCATACTCACGTGACGAAAGCAAGAGCCGATTTTCTTGTAGAAGTGAGAAAATGAATGATGCTTTGAAATTTTGATAATGCTGCTCTGATCTGAGATCATCTATGAATCTTTGTGTTTTTCTTTGTGGTTTAGTTTCCTTTCCCCCTTCTCTGTTGACCCTTAAATCAATTTAATGTCTTCAATATGCTTTTGAATGCCAAGATAATCACATCTAACACTTTTTATACAGATATTGTTCAACCACGTGATTAAATTAATGAAGTATTCGAAATCTGTTTTTTTGCAATATACATGGACTGTTTTTGGTTGGTTTCTTGATTTCCTTTGTCTGCGCTTTCAAGCTCTTGTCATGAATAAGCTTCACCATTGCTTTATTCTATTTGTAGCTGACAAGTTTATATGATCTTACATACACTCTCGAGTGACGATATCCAATTTTCAAGTAATGAGCTCGTTTAATTGCCGGAGGCTTTGTGGTTTAGCAGATTTCACATTCTCGGAGACAATCTTTTCAACCGAAACATACATATTCGCTTTACGTTTATTAAACACGATCGATCTCATTCTTTACGCAGATACATGTGTATAGTTATGTCAGTAATTTCACAAACTATCATGGTTCATATATATATATAAAAGATCATCAATCATTTCCTGAAAGAGTAAAACACAGTGAAGATATAAACACTGAGAGCAGATGAGACCAAGACCACAAGCGCCAACACTGTATGAATCGATAGTGAGCTACCACAAGAGAGCAGCCCGAGACGGAGCTGAATAACTTCAACCATTGACAAGAGAAGGAACACACAGCCCAAGATGGATCCGCCGGCTGCACCAACCACACCGAGACGAAGCAGATCACAATTGATATCTGCTTTAAAAACCTCGTCCGTTTCTTTGCTGTTCAACAAGTTGATGGTTAGCTTCAACCCTTGAGCCACGAGGGATGAGAAGAGGAAGAATGCAAATGAGATGACTTCGAACACGACGAGGTCTCGTTCCACGTCTAGTCCCGCGTTGCACTCGGCCCTCTCCGCGAGGTTGAGGTCACGTGGTTGGTCGAAAGAGATTCCGACAAAGACTGCGACCGTGAAGAGAGAATTTGCGTTGACTATACCGTCGAGAGCTGAAACATGAACGCTTGTTGTTGATCCGGTTGACTGGTTGCTGATACTGTTGCTGTTGTGGTTGCTGCTGCTCTCTATGTCGGAATCTGCCATTTTTTTTTTAATATATAGTTGTCTTTGGTGGCTTTAATTAGTAGCTATTAGCTTCTTTGCATTAATAGATCATTTTCTTCTGTTGTGTTCTTATGATTCCTTTTAATGATTTGATAATGTTGTTTAAGAGTGGGTGGAGTTTGGTTTAGAACGATTAGCATCGGGAAAACGATAGTTGTAGGTTTAGTGACTAAATATAACCATTTTCAAGTCACTACGAAAGAAACGATAGGTGAACACACCTTTCTTCTTTTGTAATGAAAGAAAAAGGCTTATTCTAGTGACCAAATTTTGACTTTATTCACACGTAAAACCACACAATGTTGTAGCAGGTTTACACGTTAACCATACTTTTCACTCTCTTCTTCTCGTTTTTCCTTTCCATTTTGCCGGTGTTAAAAAACCCGTGTTAGGCCTAAACGACGCTTATATGCGCTAAACACACTTCTATTGTGGTGATTATATTTCAAAGGGTGTGGGATTAGATAGGAATCAAAATTCAAAGGTGTGGGCAGCATGTAAGCAGTTTATGCGTTGCGCAAGTTATTTCAGGTGGTCTATGCGTTTTGTCCGTTTAATTTCCATATCCTGTATTTATGGACATTTTTAGAGTGAATATAGGAGGACCAGAGGTGTTAATATGGGTAAAGATCCGTAGGGTATCCAAAACCCATCTCAAAATTGTAAATCCAAAATCAGTCCATTTTATATCAAAATCTTACGGGTTATAAATGGGCGGGTTTTATTAGAATTTTATCCATTCGGGTTTACCTTTTTGGGTTTAGGGTATCCAATGATTTATTTTTATAATCTATACTATTAATTGAGGATATGTTTTTGAAAATAACCTTTTGTTGATGTGTATATAACTGTTTTATAAAACAATCTCGATTTTAGAAAATTCGATTTTGCGATTTTGGCGAAAAATCACAATTTTATGGTTTTGACGGAAAATCACAATTTTACGGTATTGGTGGAAACAACCTGATTTTGCGGTTTTGACAGAAAAACCGGATTTTTCGGTTTTGGTAGAAAAACCGGATTTTGCAGGAAATCACGATTTTGTTGTTTTGACAGGAAATCATGATTTTGAGGTTTTGACGGGAAAATGTAATTTTGCGGTTTTGGTGGAAAAAATCATATTTTGTGGTTTTGGCTGAAAAACCTGATTTTACGGTTTTGACATAAAATCACGATTTTGCGATTTTTGCGGAATAATTTGATTTTTCAGTTTTGGCTGGAAAATCACGATTTTACGGTTTTGGTGAAAAATGTTATTTTGTGATACTATTTTTTTGGGAAAAAAACATGATATTTGCGGTATATATATATATTATTCACATAATAATATATGTTGATATTTTCTTAATTATGGATTTTTATAGTTTATTTATAAAAAATAATAAAATATATTATATATGAGAATTGAAACAAATAAAACGGGTATTCATGGATAACCCCAAAATTCCCGGGTTTTATTCGGATTACCCTAATAATTTACGGGTTTGAAACGGGTTTTCAAATTCGGGTTTGTTTTGGGCGGGTTTATTTTGGGTTGAAGATGCGTTGGGTTTTTTTACCCATATTAACACCTACTGGAGGACCAATCCCATTGGTTTGGTTAGCCAATTCTTTCAATTTAACTAAGCTTCAAAGGTTGACAAAAAGAGCAAATGTAGTGTTTTATTTTTAACAAACTCGGTAATTTCTCTTTCTACTAGTTACTAGATACGATTATTAGTTTTCTTCTTACTAGTTATAGTATATTTTATCATAAAAAACGGCTGCACATGTGAGATCACCCAAGAAGCCCCATTATAATTTTATACGTTAATTAGTCGTTTGGTCGCCGTCGTCCGCTTAATAAACGTCATTGCTCAACATTTTTATGAATAAAAACTCGATCAAAATGCAATTTATTACTAGTTGACAAGGAATGTAATGACCAGTTCTCTTGTCTTGTCTAATTGATAATTTTACGTCATTAATACTTATGCATAATATATAGTTTTATTCGATCCACACTTAAACTGTATAAAAATCACATAGATTTTGATTAAACGTAATTCGATCGTCGCCAGTTTTGTGCCTGAGTTAACTTTGGTTTGCTTTTATTTTTTCAATTTCAATGAAATACAGAAACGTTTAATAGAAATTAAAATAAAATACGGGATACTTTAAAAAGATAATAAATGATGATAATATAAGGTCAAAGTGTACGAGTCAAGCTGCGAAAACCACACAAGAGAAGAGGACGCAATGGTGGTCTTATCCAGCAACATCTTCTCCGTGACCAGAGCTTCAACGGCTATGGCGTCTCTAACCAACGACTCTCCAACTCCTCTTCCTCCTTCGAAACAGAAGAAAATTATCCAAAAAACAGGGAATAAAAATCAGCAGTTATTACGGAAGCAACGGCGAGAGAAGAAACCATCAATAGCTCAGATCGAGCGAGCATTTGGCGCTGGTTCATACCGTGATACTGAAGGGTACACATCAATTACGAAGTGTCGGATATATAATTATACCTGTAACTGCGCGCATTTTTTGAAATTTATTTGCTGTTGTTTGTTTTTCTCTATGTGAAAGGGAAATGGATATGAACACAGTGTTCGATGAGCTTCTTTTGGGTCATGCTAATAAATTCGAAGGAAAGTTGGAGAAGAAGCTACGAGAGGTCGGCGAAATGTTCGTTGATCGAACTGAGTCTAAGTTACGTTCCTCCGGTTAGTTTAATTATTTTCTCAAAACTCTCCTTCTTGCTATATGTATATGGATAAGTTCTTCCTAGTCACGGAACTACTAATTCCATTATCGTATGGTTGATGTTGCAGGTAAACCAGTTTTGATGTTTACAATTCGGTGGATTCTTCCAATATGGATATTGTCTCTGCTTCTAGCTACTGGAATTATCAAACTTCCCTTTAGCCTGCCATTAGTTGATGACTTGATCATGTGATGTTGTACAATATACATAACATAATACACATCTTGACCATGATGACCATCAAGTTTTAGTTTTACTCTCCCTGTCATGTTTTCATTGTTTCTACTCTCAGTGTGATATACATCAGGATCACAAGATAAGAAATCTTGATAAATTTTAGAAACCCTTCTCTCAAAGCCCAAAAGTTAGAAGCCCGTTGATTAGTGATCCGTAACATATTGCGATTTCTGTGAACATTTCTACTGTTAAGAAATTTCTGTTATCATATTTACTTATCTTTAGTTAGCTATCCCATAAGAAGAAAACGTTCAGAAGTATGATTTTGCAGCTATGCTTCGGATATAAAAAGAAAGTTCCTTTTCCAAATGAAGTTTTATTTCCACCATTTCATCGTTCTACTGTATCGAAATTTGGTTTGTAGCAGCAAAAAACAATCGATACCTATATGAAAATCATTCTTGCCGTGAAAAAGAGAGAGATTAAATCTCTCAGTCTCTCTACTAATTGGGACGGTGAGTCCAAAATTAGAATATGAAGCTGGCCATTTTACGAAGTTGGTGGTAGGTGGCCAACATTTCTCACTCTCAAATCCATAATCTCCACCGTATTTCTTAACCTATATATTTTATTATCAAATAGAAAAAAATAAAAAATAATCATCATCTTTGAAATACAGGACTGTAAAGCTTATGATGTGGTATTATTGCATAAGGTACACATGGGTTTGTGATTGTATATTAAAAAAGGCGCAAACAACAGATGATAATCCAGAGGAGCAGAGGCAGATTCGATTCTTATAAGTTAGGTCATTAGTACTGTCAGAAATTTCCAGAGATATATAGTATATCATTATTCATTACCACCATTTATGCTTTGCGTGAGCTTTAATCATGAATCCTACTGTACAAATAAAAATTCATTATGAATCGTATTTCTCATTGATTACCACTTTATCTCCCTGTAGTGTTGATTTTTATTAGAAGCTTTATTATCTGTACATGTATAAACAAAATTAAGAGATAATAAAGCTTATAATAAAAATCAACGGAAAACTCCTTCCTTTTTTGGTCAGAAAATTCAATATTAGCAGTTTCATATAAAATTTGACTCTGTTCATTTTTGGTCTGAATATATTGACTTTTATTAAATTACGAAAAATAAAAAATTATAATAGAAAAAATCAGAAGGAGTCGCGTCCCCTTTTGTTTTGCTTTTCTTCACTTTTGCTCTCTCTCTTTTTCGTATAGCCTTTGTGATAATAGCCCGTGAATTTTCCCCGGAGGTTTAATCGGTGGGGGAAGAAAAAGTGATTGAGACACGTCATATCTCCGGATTCATCGCGAAGAGAGAGTGAAAGAGATCCGAAGGAGTTCGATGGGAACGCTTCAGTCATGGCGTAAAGCTTATGGAGCCCTAAAAGACACCACCAAAGTCGGCCTTGTCCGAGTCAACAGCGATTACGCCGTACGCGCTTTTCGATTCTCTCTCTCTCTTTCCTTTTTTTTTGTTCAATTAAGAAAAAACACCTCTTCTAATATAGATTCGGAATTTGTTTTATATAGGATTTAGATGTTGCCATCGTCAAAGCTACAAATCATGTCGAGTGTCCTCCCAAAGATCGTCATCTCAGAAGTGAGATTTTTGGATTTATTATTACTTTTTTTGATTTTTTTTCAATTCTTAGATCTGCTGGTTGAAATGATTTTTTTTTTGTGTATAATTAATTTTGCAGAAATATTCGCTGCAACGGCAGTGACTCGTGCTCGAGCTGATGTTGCTTATTGCATTCACGCTCTTTCCCGCCGCTTGCATAAAACCAGAAACTGGACGGTACATATGGATTTGAGTAAAATACATATGGATTGTTGATGAAATGATCGCTTTATGTGTGATTCTCTCTCTATTGTTGTTGTTGTTGTTTGAACAGGTTGCATTGAAAACGTTGATTGTGATTCACCGGTTACTAAGGGAAGGAGATCCTACGTTTAGAGAGGAGCTATTGAATTTTTCGCAGAGAAGTCGGATTCTTCAGCTTTCTAATTTTAAGGATGATTCAAGCCCTATTGGTGACTCTTCCTTATATATATATATATGTTTTGAATAAAGAAAAGTGGTTGTTATGGAGTGTGAACGCTAATTGGCATTTGTTCTTCTAACAGCTTGGGATTGTTCAGCTTGGGTACGTACTTATGCATTGTTTCTTGAGGAACGGCTTGAATGTTTCAGGGTTTTGAAATATGATACTGAGGCTGAACGTCTTCCTAAGGCTACCCCTGGGCAGGATAAGGTATGGAATATTCGTTCTCCTTTGCTTTGTGTTGCGTTTCGTTCTCTTTTTTATTTATTTATTGATGGTTTCGATTGTGCGTATTGTTGTGGATTGGCAGGGGTACAGTAGAACTAGGGATTTAGATGGTGAAGAACTCTTGGTGCAGTTGCCAGCTTTGCAGCAGCTTCTGTATCGACTCATCGGTTGCAGGGTAACTTGTTTGTCTCTGTAGCTGATAGTTTGTGGCATTGAGTTGTGGCTCCAGTTGCTGATCTATGAACTGTCTTGCTCTTTTTACTTTTTTTTCAGCCAGAAGGTGCTGCTAACCACAATCATGTTATACAATATGCACTAGCCCTGGTACGTGATAATGATCCCTGGTCATAGAATTGCTTTCTGTTCCTTCCATTGAAAAGCAAAGCTTGAAAATTTCTTGCCTTTTTTGTGATGGAATGATAGGTGTTGAAGGAGAGTTTTAAAGTCTATTGTGCTATCAATGACGGAATTATCAATCTCATTGATAAGGTAGGTCTAGTTTGTGTGTTTTCCATCACAGCTATTATGTCTCTCCCATATTCTTTCCTTTTTCCCTACTCAGTTTTCCATTAATTGCAGTTCTTTGAAATGCCAAAACATGAAGCAATCAATTCCCTTGAAATATACAAGCGTGCGGGTCAGCAGGTGATGTTGTTGGGCTATTTTATTCTGCGTAAACTTAACTTGTATAGTCACTTTCTTTTCTAACGAGGGCTAATATATTTTTCCAGGCTCGTAGCCTTTCTGATTTCTATGAAGCCTGTAAAGGATTGGAACTCGCAAGGAATTTTCAATTTCCTGTACTAAGAGAGGTACCAGTTGAGGATTTTGTTTTGTTTAAATGAATTGATAATTATTGCTTGTATCTATTTCTTAATACAGTACCTTTTTGTTTGTTTGCACAGCCCCCACAATCTTTTTTGACTACAATGGAAGAGTATATTAAAGAAGCACCGCGTGCTGTCGATGCACCAGCTGAACCACTGGTATAGGCATATTTTCTGATATCTGTGATCCAAGAATCTTTGTCTCTTTATGGGTTTTACGTGCTAATGAAGTTGCCTACATGCAGCTGCTAACTTATAGGCCGGATGATGGACTTCCTACCGAAGATGCTGAACCGTCTCATGAAGAACGTGAAGTTGTGTTGTCTTCAGATGATGTCGTTCTTGTAACCGACGAGACGGAACCTCCTCCCCCGCCTCCACCTTCAGCCAACACTCAGTCTCAGAACATCATTGACACAGATGATCTACTGGTGAAAATCTTATTATTAGTACTTAAATGTCAGTTCTGATTCCCATTGCCTTTCTTAACTCTCAGGTTCGCTTTGTCCAATTTTCCACACAGGGTCTGAACACTGCTGCTCCTAATGCATCAGCGATCGAGGAACAAAATGCACTTGCTTTAGCCATAATCCCAACTGATGGTGAGCTTACCATCTTAATTACATGTCCATTTATATTTTAGTCTAGAGATGGTGTTGGCTTTTTTACCCCGACTTATTTATATTCTCTGTCTCTTTTCTCCAGGTAACCCTTCAACGCCTCGTTTTGGTCAAACAAACGATTATGACCCTTCAGGATGGGAGCTTGCCCTAGTAACAACACCAAGTAACGATATCTCTGCGGCCACCGATAGGCAATTGGTAAGCATTCTTCTCTTTGTTTAGGTCTTATACGGTAGATCACAAACAAAAAAAAAGATCAATGCAAGGTAGCTCCTCGCTATAGAGTTTGGCTAGATAGTTGGAACTTTGGATGTTCCACTAAAACATTGACCAGAAATCTCAAAAATTTGAGAAACCTAGGATAAACCTCAACACAACAGTATATCTAGACAAAATCTCCATGGTTACAATGAAAGAGTCATCACGTACATTGTTTTATGAAAACTGTTAAAGCTTGAGACTAGTAACCTTGTTGTCAGCGGAGTAGTTAGGGAACCGTGAGAATAGGAAGTTGATTGTTGGTCTCATTATATAGGACTATAGGAGGATTACTGTATATGTTTTTGTAAGCTCATCTCGAAACACCTCGACTTCATATCTGGACAGACAGACTCTCCAAGGCTACAATGAAATGAAAACATCTTTTGCATGTAATGTTTGTCGAAAATAATATTAATAGCCTTCAGACTAGAACGTTGTTACTAGGAAATTGGTTACGAAACTGTGAGAAATGTTTATATTTCATGTGTTCATCATATTGTCTGTTGTCTAACTTTTGAAAAACCATTAATGTTTGCGCATGAAAAATGTTTAGGGTGGAGGCTTAGACACGCTTACACTGAACAGTCTATACGATGATGGAGCCTACATAGCCTCCCAACGCCCTGTCTACGGTGCACCAGCTCCCAACCCGTTTGAGGTTCACGATCCTTTTGCATCATCCAATGGCACTCCGCCACCTCAGCACGCAGCTGTCAACAATCCATTTGGTGCTTACCAGCCAACTTATCAGCAGCAGCAGCCGCAGCATCAACTACAGCTAGCAGCAAACCCCGCAGCCAATAATAATAGTAATCCGTTTGGTGATTTTGGGGAATTCCCGGTTAACCCGGTTTCACAGCAGCCAAATACCAGCGGGTTTGGTGATTTCGCGGTTAACCAACATAATAACCCGTTCCGCACCACTGGCCTCATTTGAGTCATGTTTTCACGTTTGTATCTTCTTGATTGGGTTTTTGGTGGAGGGAGAGATTATTGGTTTTATTTGTGAGTAATAGAATCCACATGATTTGTTTGATCTCTGTGCTTCTTATTGTTCTCATTCCCTGTAGAAACGTCATCTGGGATATATGCATATATGAGTAAATCCCTTTATATTTGCATTCTTATCAGACTATCATCTTCAAATTGTTGTTTTTGTGCTCTATGAGCCTCTACGAGAAGTACTAAAATAGTCACTCCCTTCATTCTAATCGGCCTTATTTACCGTAATTGTATGCTACAAACCGATATGACGTGTCTTGTCTTAGGTTCTCATTTCCTTTTCCTATTTGAAGCCCATCGATAACTCGACACGTGTTGACTTTAATGACCCGCTCACCGAATTATTGGCCAATAGTTTATTCTTCTTTATCCTTCAAAATCAAGGGATACTAACGTAAATTCCCCAAAAGTTTATCATTTATCGCTACTTCATCCACGTCAGCAATCCTGCGGGATAATATTCTTATAGTCTTACAACCGTTGGATTAACGCAGGTATTCTTCACACCCTAACCGTCCGATCATCCTTCGGAACAAAAACAATTTTTTATTTAATGATAAAGAAAACCACTTTTACCAAATTCATCTTTTTGATAAATCCCTTTTAACCCTCACAGTTTCTTTGCTTCAGCGCCCATTCAAGCAACAGTACTCTCTCTCTCTCTCTCTCTCTCTCTGTTCGACATGACGACTGAGAACGGCTTTGATCCTCAACAAGCGAATCCCTTCTCTCTCCCACCGTATCCTCAGGTATGACTAAACCGGTTCAGATCTCGTAATTGTTAACCGTTTTTCTCCGGTTTAGATCTGAGATTTCTTTTTGTTAAATGGAATCAGATGATCATGGAAGCGATCGAAGCATCAAACGACGGTAACGGATTTAACAAAACGGCGATCGCGAAACACATCGAGTCAACACAGACGACGTTACCACCGTCACACGCGACGCTTCTCAGCTACCATCTTAACCAGATGAAACAATCCGGCCAGATCGTGATGGTGAAGAACAACTACATGAAACCAAATCCAGATGCTCCTCCTAAGCGTGGCCGTGGTCGTCCTCCCAAAGCCAAACCTCCTGTAGATTCCAGCAACGTCCCCGTGCCAGCTCCTCCTTCAGTTTCTCCGCCTAGACCTAGAGGTCGTCCTCCTAAGGCCAAGGATGCTTCGTCGTCGGAGGCTGATACGACTCAGGTGAAACCGAAGGTGACGCCGGCTGTTTCCGGGAGGCCACGTGGACGACCACCGAAGAAGCAGAAGGTTGAGTCGGAGACGGTTAAAGCTGATGTTGAACCGAAGACGGTTCAGGCTAATAACGGTGAGCGAAGAGGACGTGGAAGGCCTCCGAAAGTGAAACCTGCGATGGTGCCTGTTGGTTGTTGAGTTAACTCTTTCCCCCAAAATCGAATAAGCTTAGCCAAAAAAATATTTCGTTGTCCTTTTTTTTAATTTAAAAATTAGTATTTTCCAATCTTCGAATTTAATGGTTAATTTGTGTGTTTGTGTTATTTTTAATTTAGGCGTTTGGGTAGAGAAAAAAATGACGTCTGGGAATGTTGTAATTCGACTTTTGCATGTGGTGTGATGTATAAAATTTCGGGTATTTACCCCTTTTTCCTAAAGTAACGCTTGGTGATTAAAACAAAGTCTTTTATGCTTTTTTGAATATTTTATTAATGGTGTGATTAAGGAAAGTTTACTTATTTTTGTAAAATGGAGATACAGTTTCGGAGAAATTTTGAAACGTCATTTCAAAATTAGGAAATTTTTGGAGGTTTTGTTCTTTTCTGTTTCAGGCGGGAGCTAGATTATTTCAAACGAGAGGGAAAAATCTGGAAACGTATATTGATCCCTCCTTTTGAATTAATGCGAGTAATGAATAGTTTCCTTTCCCGGTTGGATTAATGATTTTTATCTTCCCATTTTCAATGAAAGAGAAAAAGAAACTTTCAACAGAAGAAGAGGGCCTGATCTTAATCTAATGGATCCATACTGGGCCTCAGTAATACAAGTTTTAATACAAAACTATTTTGATATTATTAATAACCAACTTCGGCAACATGCTTGAGTTAAGCAACATTTTAACAACAACAAAAAAATAATTTAAAGCCTAGCCTGTATAGTCAAAACAAGTATGTATGAAAAGGCTACTTCCAATTCCAACGAGCTAAACTAAACATCTTTTCTCAAAACCAACCAACAACATCCTCTTTCATATGTACACAAAATACCGGCACGCAGTGTGAATTTGGACACCATGCAATCTCGTCAACATTAGAGAACGACTTGCGTGAGTGGGCCCATTTACCGAAATTATGTGAAACGAGTATGAACATATTTCGGTCCCGGTGGATATGTCCTACTCATTTCACGGGTCAGAGAAAGAAGAAAAAACACACCTTAACTTATAACCACTCCATATGATTGTGATCTATTTCTATTGTTTTCATATATATATACAAGTTTAGTTTATTTGTGTATACACAATTACATACACATATATATATATATATATATGCGTGTATAATGTATATACACGTACACAATATCTTATATAATAAAGTAAGGTTTCATTTTGAGAAGTTTTTAGAGGGTGACATGTGTCTTCCTTAATTTTACAGATTTTTTTAAAGATAATTAATGACTTTTACAAACATTAATGACTTCTTTATCAAACATTATGTTCTTTTTTTCTATGTGCAATTAATGATTTTTTATTGATTTTGCACTCATAAATTAACTTTCTTAAAAAATTATTTGTTTTATATTTTTTAATAATGGTATATCATCCAAATATTTAAAGATTTTTTCAAAATATAATATATGAGAGTGTGTGATGAGATGAGATATATATTCTGATATTTTTCTTGAATTGAAAATTAATAACTTATTATTTTATTATTTATTTATTTTCTACTCATAAATTAATTTTTCT
>KE155113.1:35997-47404 GCA_000411075.1 Sisymbrium irio
TAATTAGTATAGAATTGCATATATGTGGACAAACAAAACATTTTTAAATTTTTATATTGTTTGAACTATAGTTAATCTTATATAATTAAGAATATTATTTTATAATTGTGTTCTGAAAAGGTGTCATATGTCTATTTTCTTTCTTTAAAAATTATTTTTCTTTTTCTATTGAACATGTGTAAAATAATTTAAAATTAAAAACTTAAAAATAGATATAAACTCATAAATTCATTTAAAAAAAATTATTTAAAATAACTTTGTTTGGTTTTTAAATTTAGATAATTTGATTTTGAATATAAAAAAAACATTATCCTTACAACGTACGGATCCAACCCCAATAGTATAGATTTTAAAGATGGTAAAATACATATATAATAACGCACTATATAAATAATGCGAAAATAATTATCATAATAGTTTAATATATATATTGTCATATTTTTAATGTCGAAAAAACTAAAGTTGCATAGAAAAAAGTAACGAAATTTATTTATAGGAAAGCGTGAAAACGATAATATATAGATACTGAACTTTTCTTGCAAAACGAAAAGTTATTACAAAAATCAAAATTGCAGACTTTAAAATATCTTTTTTCTTAAAATCTTGATTGAATAAAAAATGGGTTTAAACCGACAATCAGTCTAGATAGAGTAAAATCAACCACATTTGTTGGCTAGAAAAAAAAAATGAAATATTCAACTCAGTAATTAGTTACAACTATCGTAATCTCGACGAGTCTGAAGCGGAGAAAACTACAAGACCACCCTTAAATGAACTCCTCTCAAAAGGAAAAGATCAACAAAACTGGGTAGACAACTAGACACAGATAGAACAAAACAATTGAGCTCATTTTTCACTCATATATTGTTCCAAGTAACATGTTAAAATTAAGAAAGAAAATTTGAGAAATGTTCTTTTTCAAAGGTTCTACAAGAAAACTAATCCAATGATCAGTAGAAGAGAGAGGACGGTTAAATCGGAGAAAGAAGTGGGCGGGTTATAGTACTGTGGTTGGCAGCCAGATGTTGTGGAGTTTGCTGAAGGGGCCAATGCCGAAGTGTTGTTTCCAAATGTCTGATTGCTTTTCGCACTGCAAAACGAAGACAAACTCAATACAAAATCACACACACATTCGACTATTTCTAAAAATGTAAGAAAGATACCTTCCAGGGAACACACACGTTCCTCGACCTGCAAAGAGAATCAAAAGAAGAGAAACCCATTTTCAGAAACAGAATAAAAAGCCAATCTCTTTGCAAAAATTTGAGTAATGATGTTGGGAGATATCAACGTACTTGGATCAGTGGTTGTGACTGTAGCAACACCTTTGAAATCACAGCTTCCTGAAGCTTTCCCCATCTTCTGGTAATAAGCATTAAACGCATAAGTAGAATGCGCAAACACATCGTCAGGTTCATAACACGTCCCACCCTGCAACAACGCCGAGCAATCAACTTTCCCTGGACCACAAGCCCAATCAAGAGCAGCCTGAAGCATCTTCTTATCAACTTTTTCCTTCGCTATACAAAACGTCTGGTTCGTAGTATCATTCGCTAGAATTGCACCAGCACCCGCCAAACGCAACGTGTAAACCGGAGTCCCGTTTGTATGAAACAACCCCCAGTTCTTCTCAGACACAGGACCAGGCCTCGTGTCTTCATTGTAAAGCTCGTAGATGTATGTAGTAACAGCAGTTCCAGGATGTTTCGGTGTCCCTGTCTTGTTTATCACGTGCTGGATCAAATTGCTGTTGTAAGTGTTTGCGTTCTCTGCCGTTGCATCGTGTTCTCGACCATCTCCCTTCGAGGGCCAACCTGATTCCGTGACTATAATAGGAATGTTGGTGAAGTTGAGATAAGACATTGCGAAGTAAGCAGCGTCTACTATCGCATCAAAGACGTTTGTGTAGTGTAACAATGTGTTGGCGTCTACAGCTTCTTTGTTGGCTTGGAGAGGTTGAAAAAGCGCGTAGTCGAGAGGTATAACGCCGTTGGACTGAATGTAGTCGAAGTACGGGTACACGTTGAGCATCAGTGGGGAACCAGTGGACTGAAGGAACTTGAGGAGAGGGACAAGGACTGGATCCCAAGTCTTGTTGAAGAAGGCTTGAGAAGGAGGGAAAGAATCAAGAATGATGGTTGAAGAATGGGGAGTGGATACTTTGATCTGACGGTCGAGATTAGCTGTGACAAGAGCTGACTGGATGTATTTAAGTGCCGAGACGAGGACCGAAGCTGCGTTTGGTACGCTGGTTAGGACTTCTGACCCGACAGCGATTGACGTAATGTTGGTGGCGGGGTAATAAGCGGCTACGTTTCTAGTGACCCAATTGGCTGCGGTTGCGTTTGATTGGCTGATACCGAGAAGCTGTTCGTTTGGGACTGAGATTATTACTTGTATGCCTGTGTGAGCAAACGCTAGTAGCATTGAGCGGTCTGCGTCGAAAAGACGGACGCGGTTAATGTTCTGCGATTTGAGGAGTGTTACTACTTCTGTTGGACTTGGCATGTTTGTGACTTCTGTCCCAATATTCACACCGATTAAAGAATCTGAAATAAATATTAAAAAAAACAAAACGAAAAGTTTAGCATATACTAGTACTAGTACTTAAAACGAGAAATCATGATTCAGTACAATTCGCATGAAAATCAGTTAATTGGTCGGTCCAATTCTTAATAATAAGCATTTAATACTCAAAATGCTTAATGCAAATATTGCAAAGAGTCATTAAGTTTTCTACCAAGTATGTGGAAACACTAAAGAGAGGGCTAATGGCTAGTGACCAAAAGTCGAAACTGCCCTTAGAAGCAAGGTTATGGATTCAACAGACTTGGAGGGCGGTTTGGTCCAGTTGAAGAGAGTACTGGAAGCATATGAGCTGGGATGCAATACCTAGAGATTCTCATTCCCATTAAAAAGATGGGAAGATTGTCAAAATTAAAGAACTAATAAGGTTTCTGATAAAGTCTTCATTTTTTTCTGGGAAAAAGTAAAAAAACCATAGATGAGATGAAATCTTGAATCGAGAATATGAAAGAAATTCCCTTAAACATCAGATTTTTCCTTCTATTATTTGTATTAACTAAGATTAATATAATGAAGTGAGCAAAAGGAACAAACACATTTTCTAATTAGTAAAGCATAATAAAAGGACATCGTATAACAGAGGAGATCTCTCCTCCAGCGCAAGAACACACAAAGAAACAGACAAAACACAAAGATTCCAGATTTTTTATTCATCCAGGAGAGAGAGAGAGAGAGAGAGAGAAGAACATCACACAAATGTGTTTAAGTTGATTAGAAAGATTCATGAGAAAATAAATTTCAGAAACATGTAACCTTGGGAGAGAGCGGAGCTTGCAAAGAGGAAAAGGAAAAGGAGAAGAAGAGCAGCCATTGATGGGGGAGCTTTCAAATCTTGGAGATGCTTTGATTTGCTTCTGAAGCATAAAGACAAGACAAGTCTCGAGGTTCCCTCAAGTTACCCACGAGAACAAAATCCAACCAAGACAAAAATATATACTAAAATAAAAAAATAGATATAGAGAAAAGAATCAGTTCGCTTCAAAAGACTTATATATAACTGAAGCCTAAAGGCTAAAGTGGGTTTCTGAGCTTTTTTTTTTCTTTTCTTAATTTGCTGAAAAAGATGTCTCGTACCACAAGAAAATTTTATTTATTTTTCGGTGGAGAAAATTGCTTTTTATTGAATTCATTTCTTCATCGAAAATGCTTTTATTAAGAAAATCCGTTTTAAAAAGGTTTTATTAAATCAGCTTTTTAATAAATGTTCTAGGATTCTTCTTTTTTTTTTCCTTCGAAATTTATAAGGTGGCAAATAAATTAAATTGAGTTGTTTTTTTTTGTCATCAATTGAGTTGTGTTTTATTGGCAGTGTTTTAATTACTCGTGGCTTTTGTTGTAGTGACAGTGAATCACAATTGATTCAGTTCAACGGTCATCTATGCAAATTTTTTTGTTAGTTAAATAAAAATGGGTGTTTATTTTAAAGTAATCGTTTTCAATTTTTTTCCTACAAATAATTTCTCTGTTTTCTAATAATATGAGAGATTCTTAAATCATTTACAGACTGGAAATCTTTTATGTTGCTTTTTATCAGTCCTTTTACGACTTATCTTTTTTTCTTTGTTTTGTTATTTTCTTCTTGCCATTTTGGGTCTTTCGTATCTCTAAATTTCGAGTTGAATACATAATCAGGAATTTGATAGATCAAACAAATAAGATATAAATATTATAAATTATTTACCCGACTTCTTTTTTATACTTTCTGATGTTAACTAATTGATAGGTATTGTTTTAGTTTTTCAAACCCAAATTTTACGTCAGAAAGATATATATATATATATATTGTCCCTTGTTTTTAATATGTACTTTTTGTAATATGTGCGCGCATTTAGAATGATGTAGTAGGGTTTTAAATATTTAACCCATATGATTGTATGTGCTTTCCCTTTGGGCTCATAAATGGGTTGGGAAGTATAAAGTCTGGGTAGGCCCAACATTACTGTCTGAGAAATAAATTTCACCATCCGGGTCGGGTCTGAAGATCCGAACTTACAAGGATTCAAAATCAACACCTCTCTCTCTCTCTCCATCTAAAACCCTAAAAACTTGTTCGATTCGCCATTAACCCCCGAGTTCGAAGTCGTTGAAGCATCAAGACACTCGGCGGATCTTTCAGGATGGGAAAACCAAGCAAAGGGTTTGTTTTTTCTTCTCTTGTCCGAACAATGATTCATGTAGACTCTGGATTTGATTGACCGTTGCTAAGTTTCTGACGTTTTGGATTTTTATCACTTTCAGATCGGAAACAGAGTCTAAAACTGATAAGAAACTCGAGAAGAAGCTTCAGTTTTACACAAGTAAGCCCTGATTTTCCCCGTAGAAAAATCAGATTGCAATGTGTGTTTATATTATCATGTCTTAAATGTTAAAAACTAATGTTTGTTAATAATAATGCAGAGGTCAAAGATACACTTACTTCTTTGTCTGTCCAAAAGGAGATTGGGAAGGTATTATACAACCATTTTTAATATTTATCCCATTGCAAAAAAGTAGTCATCTTTGTTAAGAACGTTGCTGTACTGCAATCTTAGTGTTTCAATCTTTGTTTCCATAAGATTTTGATAATAAGGGAAATTCGAATTATGGTTTTGATCAGAACAAGAAAAGCCGCCGCCGCCAAAAGAAACTAAAGGCGTATGATCTCTCCACGCTCTCCCAGTTTCTTCCCGAGTTTAATGCTTTGAAGAAATCAGCTCCTACTCCACCAAACTTGAAGATGAACTGCAAAAGGCGACAAGAACTCGTGTATGTCTCCATTTTGTTTGTGCTTTAAACTTTCATTTGTTGTGATTTTGCATCTGAAGGGGTTGCATTGTGTGTGTGTGTGTAGAGTGACGGAAGGGGAAAGATTGAACAAGGTTCTAGACGATCCAGCTTTTCAAGCCGATCCAATTGGTTCGATATTTCAGCGCCTGCAGCGTGATCAGCCACCGGTGGTAGAAGAGAAACCGAAGAAGAAGGCTAACATAAACGGAAGTAAGAAAAGGAAACTGAAGAAGGGTAAAGCTGTATCCATGGATTCCTGATTTTGTTGTGCTATACACATGAAGTTACTGTATTGTTCTAGTAGTAGAGCAAGATTTTGAATATGATGAATCTTTAAATTTGATTGTTCTTATTGTGCCAAATTACACATTTTTTCTTCCATAGAACCTATATAATGTGCTTGAATCACAAACACAGAATAAACAAATCACACCATAAAAGAGAGAAACCTAAAATTCCGGTAAATTCAGGAACACAAATGATCATGACATTGGTTCACTGATCTCCAGGAGTTCATTGCGGAGACCAGTGAAGACAAGAGAGTCAGTTTCGATCGGTCTGAACTTGATGAGCGCTGAGGGAACTAGTTCTTCGTCCTCTAACGTTCTTGGTTTCTGTCCCGGGGCTGGAGTATGCGGAATCACTCGCCGTTTAACCAGGACAGGATCCAAAAGCTCGAACTGCAAACTTGCTTCTTTCAAAGCAGAGCTCACAAACTGAAAAATGATAATACAAAGTTCATCAAAACTTTGGTTTTAATTGAGAAAGTTCACCAAATTGAAGAAAGTTGAGATATTAACCTCATAGAGAGCAATGGTTGGTTCCCATGGAGCAAACACACCTTGAAGCACAACTCCGTCGGGAAACTGAACTCTTATCATACTTCTTTTGTATCTCCTTCTCGCCGCTTTCGCTTGTTTCTCCCTATAAGATCTTGGGATCAAGAGCTGTGATTCTGCAATCTTTTTCCTCCTTAAATCCGCTTCTCTCTTTATTTCATCCGCTGAGAGGCTATAGAACGAATCAGGTACCTCTATTCTCGATGCTACGTTTTCAGCAACCGAGAAGAAGACACGAATCTAAACAAAAAGACACAGCAAGAAAACATTCTAAGAACAAGTTACAAACTAAACAGGTCCTGTCCCAATCTATATTAAGAAACACCAAAAAAAAAACAACTTTACCTCTCTATCAATCTTCTTTGGAACTACTGGTTCCTCTGCTACCGAAGATCCAGAAATGTCATCTTTCGCAGGCGTTTCAGTCTTACTGTTTTCTAAAATTCCGACAACTTTGTTGATGAGTTGAGTTTGTTCATCTCTAGGGACTTCCATAACAGCCCAAACCTCATCGTTCTCCTCTTTCAATACGAATCCAACAAGCTCAAGAAGCTCAACACCTCCAGGGACATCACCAATGGCTTCTTTAATCTTAGCATTGCTCATTCTAATCTTCCTAAACTTGCCATTCTCAGGCTCTTTCACTATGTTCTTAAACAACCTAAGCAAAACATCAACCGAGCTCTCCGTTGGTTTCCCAGAGAGATACACAACCACAAGCTTCTCCACTTCTGATTTGTCCTCAACATCGGTATCCATTTTCTCGGATGCAGATTTGTCTCCTCCGTTGGTGGTGGTGTCCCCAAGACAGCTCTCCACGTGTTCGGAGACTTCTTCCTCTGACTTGAAAGGATTGCCACAGATCGGACACTCGAACATGTCCAGAGTATATCCGTTTTGGGATCTGTTCGAAGACGTGATCAAGGCGCCGTAAGGGTCGAAACCATCTTGTGGTGGAGCACGAACCGGAACCGGATCCGGATTTTTCGTTGACCCGGAAGAAGGTATTTTCTCAGGCAACGGAGCTGAAGAGGAACCACTCGATGGAGAAGGAGAAGGTTTGGTGGGTCTAGGAGTTGGATTCGGATTCGGCTTCGAAGGTTGAGGAGGGTTAAACCGGTTTTGAATCGGGTTAACGGGTGCAGAGGAAGAAGAAGATCCGAGAACTCTACCTGAGCCTTTGAATTTGCCGGAGGAAGAAGAGAGATTGACTTTCTTCATGAATCCTTTTAGCTTGTCTTTAACGTCATTCATTTTCTTCTCCTTCGAAACAAAGAAAAATCCTTTCAAGCTACAAACTCCAAAAAATCTATCTGTAAAGACTTATCAAATAAGTAAAGACAGGAACATACGAAGGAACCAGAGAATGAGTTTTGTGTTCTGGTCGTCGAAGAATTGTTTGTTCTGTTTTGTCTCTCTTTTCGTACTTTAAAGCCGAATATTAGTGTGACCGTGCTGCGCCATAACTCCTATTGATGGGCCGAATTGGGCCAAATATTGTATTGATTATATTTATTTCGGGCTAATTGTAGAATACATTGGGTTTAGTTATCCATAAATAAAATAGAAAGTTTTATCCAGAAAAATAGTTCGAGGCTCTCGAGAATTAAGAGGCATGCAGTGTTCATGTATGGGCTGAAGACCCGGTCCAGGATTGTTTAAAAATAAATTGGGCTGGAAGCTTCACAAAAAATATGGGCCGGAAATATAATGAAAATAAAAAAATGGTTCAATTTTTGTCTATTCTAGTTTTGGGCCGAAAACCCTTGCTTCTGTTGCTTGGGCTCAGGGCCGGGCCAGTGAACTTTTTAGACACAGTCCTTTGATTGATTAAGTACCGATTCAAACTAAACAAAACTGGTTTCTTAAAATATGTTATCCGATCCTATCAAGTGCGACATTGACGTTCCGTGGGTTAATCATCATAAACTGTATGAGTGCGTGGATAATATACGTTATCGTGATTAATAAGCGAAAGCTGATTATCCATGTCCGATATGGGCTTTCCAGAATACATAAACGTGGAACTTTAGTTGTACATGATTAATGAGTCACTGAAGGCATTAGAGATCATAGATTTCCGTAGCTGGATCTTACAGTACCTCTCGTCTTTGTTATGATCTGAGATGGAGTTATATTCTTATAAACTTTATTTTGTTTTGTGGAGAAAAGAAAACCACAGTTTCCGAGGAAGTCCGTCCACTATGCCCCCAAAATGACGTGGTTCTTTGTTCAAATTGGAATTTATACTTGAACCTATTTATAGTAGTGTAAAAATTAGACAGCGCGAACGACCAATTCTAAAAGATTGGTGGGTGCATCGAAACGCAACGCACTAAAACATTTGCCACTCACTCACAGATAGTTTTAGCAAAACACAACATACGATGTTATGATATTTAGAGAATGAAAAATACAAAAACAAAAAAAAAATAGTGTAGGCCACTAGGCCATAATGTTTCTTTTTGGCCTAGGATAAGGTCGAGATCGAAACAAGAGAATGAACAAGCATAAAAAGAATTAGAAAACATTAATGGAAAAATAGTTATTTATTTATAAACTAGGGCGATAATTGATGATAGAGAATGTCTCACGTAAGCCAATGGTTCCACCTATTATGCTGTTATCCTCTCTACTTTTGTTTGAAACATAATGATATTAATCTCACCACTTTACAAAGTTCTATATGTTATAGCATGATTAGTATCAAAATCAATCAACCATACCCACCATTTGAGGACTACCCTTTTCCTTTTAATTTTTATCACATATCTTTAAAATTTGACTTCATATTTTTTCAGAGCCGTTGACGTACCCTCTAAAACGGCAGATAGTACTAAACAAAATGTTTATTTTTTCAGGAAATAGAAAAATGTTCAGCTATAGCTTATAGGTGAGACTTGAGATTGGGCTAAACAAAATGTTGCTTGTTTACTAGAAATATATAGACAAATGTGAAGCTGTAGTTAATATTCAAAGAAGACATACCAGAAACTAAATTTATCAACTATTTTAAGTGATTATGGATTAATCATGATAATTAGTGAGATTTATCAAAAAAAGAAATGCATGCGCCACTTTAAATAACGTTATTGGTATGAAGATACGGATACAAATCTAAACGGCGTAAATTTTCTATACATTTTAAAATTAAGACTTGAATTAAAGTGGGTCAAAAAGGAAACAACTTTTACGTTTTGAGTGGAGAATATGAAGAATCTCTTCGCTTTTCTTTCTCCTTTACGCATTTAATTCTTCTTTTTTTAAATATATTTGATGATACACGAGTCGAGAAGCAAAATCCCAAAACGTAGTTTATTTTCCGCCTGAAAAAAAAAAACAAAAGAACAAGGATGTAAACAAGCCGGATCCACCATCTAGTGCCTTATCTTGGGGTCCATCCATTACGAAATTGATCCGTTTATCATAAAAACATTTGATTGTGATGATTGTGTTCCATTCCATTACGTATATATTAAAATGAAAAAATGGGTTAGGGATGAATCATTTACCTTTAACTCTCTCACACGATTTTGCCATAAAAGAAAGAAAAACGACGAGTAACGTAACTCCAGCAATCAACCCAACTATGATTGCAAGTGTCTTCTGTATCTCGTCGTCATTATTGTCACGATTCCCACCTAAATCCCAAAACGTTAATCAATCAAACATTGCATGCATATTAATTATGTAGTATGTTATATAAAAAGTTCTATGCGTTAATGCTTGTACAGTTTGGATCATGAACAGTCTTTGGTACAAAAAAAAAGGGAAATAAATAGAAATCACGATCTTGAAAATAGAATCATACTAACTAATTAATTAATCTAAACACACATGTAATAAAAGAACCTTAAGAGAAACAAAAGTAACGGGGAAGAGAAGGGCTTTACCGTGGCCGTAGGCTCGTGAGTGTCCTCCACGCTCCGAGTACCGCGCGTAACACTTGGCTAAGTAAACGTCACCCCAAGCGGCTGCTCCACAATCCGATTTCAGCCGTCCGATCGCTTCCATTAAACAGTCTTGACACTCACTCGCACTGAGATCGCCGGTGCACTGCGCTACACCTTGCAGTTCCCCGGACACTCCCACTCTATATGACCCACCGCTACTCGCCGCTAAATAACCAACTACCGAGTCTCTACGAGTCAACTCGTCGGAGTTATATCCAACCGGTGATCCACACCTTCTAACGACCACCGTCTTGTCCTCAACGCCAAGAAACGTCGAGTTATCATACTTCACGAAACAGCCTTCAAGCTGTAACGCACCACCGTGCGCGCCCGCGCAGAGACTTCCGAGACGGCTAACGGCTCGAGCAACGCACCTAGTGCAATCTCCGGAACCGGAGGAGAGATCGCCACGACACTGGTATAACCCGTAGACGGAACTATCGCCGCCGGAGATTCCGTTGACGGTGAAGTTGTTGTATGTGTAGAGAGAAGCTGAGCTAACGAAGGAGGTTAGCAGAGAGTTGACGTTAGACTCGTAAGGCGAACCCGGAAAGTATTTTGATTGCGAGCAGCCACCGTAGACAAAAGTATCGACGGCTGCGAATGAGAATGTTGCGAGAAGGGACACGACGGATATAAAGAGAATCGTTTTTGTGGACAACATGACTTCCGCCGATCTGCTTTGTGTGTTTTTTTCTTCTTTTTGTTTTGTGAATGGTGTCACTAGTATGACTATAGAAAATATGAGACTATGAGTATGTAGCAACTTTTTTATGCTTGGTGCGTTGTTACATGATTATGAACACAAATATTATACACTTTTTTCTTTTAAATATGTATCTGCTTGGGATGCCCTAGTGTATTGTCAACATTATTTTACAAGATAATTTTATATTACAAACGCTGGTTATTTTGTGTTAAAATATTTACACTTCTTATTCTTTTACATATACTTGAATTATTTACGCATCATCTGAAATTATTATCCTATAAATCAACTAGAATTAGACCCAAAAGAAAATAAACGCGCGCAGGGTAATAAAATAATCAATCTTGTTTTTTATTCAGTCTTTTAATCTATTAAAATATAAAAAATAAATAAAAAGAAGAGAGAGAATAAGTATACGTCCCTTAAACAAGGGATGCATGAGACAGTTTTCTCTTCTTTTTTACAGATGTCTTTATATTAATGATTCTTCTATTTAATTAAAATAAATGCTAACTATACATATTATTTTATTAATAAAAAGACTTAAAAAATTG
>KE155113.1:65431-94421 GCA_000411075.1 Sisymbrium irio
CTTCGTCATTGGCTGAGAAAATTAGCTAATTAAGCTAATGTTTTTTTTTTGATTTGGGGAAAACATGTTAATTAAAAGTACCATGTCCATAACATATCTAAAATTATCTCATTTTCTAAAATAATTCACGCTTATCTCTTTCTATCGTATCCCTTGTTTTAGTTAGTTGATGTTAATATTGTTCACGTATGTATGCTTATCAATATATTAATCCCATCTTAAAATATTTATTACATCACTATTCATTAAAATATCAGTAAATTTTAGTAGACGGGTCTAGCTATCCATAACCTTTTGTCATTTTTTGAAAATGTGTGATTCACAATTTGGGTTAAAGCAATATGCCGATAAAGCTTTATCTTTTCACCAAGAATTCCAAAAATGATGATGATGCTTTATTTTTTTCTTTCGTATATAGTACATTTTAATTTTCATATGAAAAGATTCGAGAAATTTGTAAATTTTGGTACGTGTAGTTAAAGTAGGCCCAAACGACAAGTGTGGGATATTAAATAAGGACAAACCAAGCAAAATTTTGGATTGAAATTAAAAAAAAAATTCGTATTGCAAGTGTGGAAGCAATTTTAGTTATCATTTCACTTAACGACATACTTGCTTACATCAACATATAGTCATTAACAAATTATGATACGTACACTATATAATAGTGAATCGGGAAGAGATATTTTGTTCGAATAATATAAAGATGTAGCTAATAAAATTATATTCGAGTAACCAACTTAATTATGGTACTTAGTTAGTAATCACCGTTTTGTAGTGGTAGCCTAAATATCTCATCCGGTTTTTCCAAACTTACGTTTTCTCTGACATTATTAATTTTTTTTATCATACTCACAGCTATATAAATAGTATGGATTTCAACATTAAATGTCCAGTTATAGAAAAAGCCTGCATTTGTAAATATTGGTGTGGGTCAACAAAATTAAGAAGTAAGAGAATCAATATAATTAAGGCATAGCCAATAATTCAACGTAATTAATAATTGGACGTTGTCCATGTCAAAGTGTTTAAGGGGTTTCTCTGTCGTTTCGTGGTCTAGGCTTGTAGGTTTGGTACTCTGGTTGGTTAATAACGAGAGACATTAGGTTAATAATTAATTGCGTAAATTATCATAACAAAGGTTTGGAAATATATCATTTAAAATTTTTGAAACGCAGTAAAACAACAAAGTCTCTATCCTTACGCGGCACGTTTATGTTGACTTGGGAAGAGACATGGTCACGTGCGTCGACGCCTCCTATCGTTCCCTGAAGGTCGATCAAGTGCGTGTTTGAATCGCGGTTAGTGGACGCGTCTACGTTTCATGTAATGTTCGATGTATCTACGTTTTTTTCTAACCCGAGTGGTGCAGTAGTTACATTTTGCAAGTAATCCGATCGTACTATTCAATATAAAACTGCTAACGTATAAAGCGTGGTTTGGACCGTTTTTTTAACATGATATAACCCGAGTGGTTTGGATCGTACTATTCAATATAAAACTTTGAAAATGCATATTTATATACCATCCTGATGGGGGTCATATATGACTATTTTAAAATTTGTTTGATTGCGATATAGTCTCATGCATAGAACAGACAGATAGGCACAAAATATGATTACCGGTTAAGGTTCGACAAATTATATGCAATGCTCACTTCTACTCGATCCAAAAAAAAAAAGTATTCGCATCTCTATGTAGAGCAAACCAAAACTAGAATATGTTTATATATATGTTGATTTATCGTGGAACAGAGCAAAGTAGATACCATACAAAAAAATTATGATCGATATTTGCCTGCTCTCGTCATATCAGTTAAACTAGAAAGTAACAAATCAACCTCATAAAAATGTATAATACATTGACTGTAATTTTGTGATCAAACCTATTAATCGAAGATATGAATCGACGTTTCTTAATTTACTCAAAATGGGCTAATAATTACGTACTTAAGTAAATACAGGAATGCGATCAATTCAATAATATGGTTAACATCGATATATTATCATTATTATCTTCTGGCTCTTTGCTTGATAATTTGTTTTAGCCCTATCATTTACGTACTCAGATTCTAGAAAAAAACGAAAATAAATGATCTCGAGGATTGAGTAGGTAAGTCACATAGACATATAAGCTAAGTGCACCAAAAAGGTTCAATGCATTTTGTTGAATGCTGAATAAAACTATTATTATTATTATTATTATTAGATAGACATAGACTTATCAAATGTGACTACTTCCTGCAGATGTGTGGTACGTGGATATGAACCTATTCTTTAAATACTACTTCCACTAGTATTTTAATTTTGCCCACCGTTTTAGAATATTTCCTCTATAAACCCCCAAAGAAGTATTTTCTTTCACCAGCACACATGATTGATGTCTTTAGTCTACACATCGCATCATAGTTCTTGTGTTCTCGTAAGAACTTTTCAGTTACTTAATCAAGTTCAGCTGAAGTTTATTAGGATTTTTCATTTTTATGTCAATTTAAAACAGCTTAAGTTATATAGTATATAATATATATATATATGAATATCTGATGATTATTATTTTCCGCATTCAGCATATAGCATCAGACGATCCAGGTTATCATCTAATTTCGTATCGTAACATTACGTACAAAAGGCAAGTTTAAACGTTTCCACTTGATTTATAATTAAAAGTGTCATACTATTCAAACTCTTAAAGCTTTGCGAAAATTCTAATGTCATTCCAGAACCCCCACGCCGGTTTTGTTTTCTTGATTAAATGTTGTTAGCCACAAAACATGAAACATGATCAAAATTCAAAGCTACTTCTCTTACTATAAAATTATGAAAAATATACAAAAATATAGATAAATGGAATAAATGATGGAAAATAATTGGTCAGAAAGAGAGATCGCCGCAGAATATGTTTCTCGCAGCCACAAAGACACTCGCATACAAATTACATGGACAGGAGAGAGTCTAAACAATCATTAATCAATAATCACTTCATGTTTTTTTTTTGAAAATAAATATATAAATAAAATCAATCGCATCTTCCTTTCATTATACTATATAGATTCCACGCGGGTTTTTACTTCAAAAACATGTTTTTGTTTATTTGAATAGAAAAAACTTAATTAAATTATATAGTTAACTTAAATTATGAATATACGAATAATTTCCGAGAATATAGGAAATGGACACGACCACGAGGGTATCATGGGTTTATAGATCGTCAATAAATGATTAGATGACAGTATAATATCTTTTCAAATTATTATTTTTCAATACGTTAGTGTTCATTTTCATTTAACAAAGCTCTAATAATTTATTATAGTATTGTATATACATATTGGATTTGTTTTTGATATTTTCGAACTCTTTTTCAGTTTTTTAAACGCATTAAAAAATGATCGATATTATGTAATAAATTTATAGATGTGTATTTAAAGACCATCATAAAATTTTACATATAAAATCATAAAACTTCAAACCATATAAATGAATAAACTTTCAAACATTAATGTCTATCAAAAATAAGCAAAATTTTGCATTTTTACTTTCTTCTTTATGTAGTAATATATTATTTTAGCTTAGGATGTGTTTGTATTGTTTTTTTTGTTTTATCAACAAATATAGTTATCTAAAGCGGTCCAAACAAAATTACTAATATATATCAACATATATAATTTCTGATAGAAGAGAGGAAGAGCCAGATTTTTTTTTTCAATAATACACTCACAGTAAAACAAGTTAGAAGGATTCCTTATTCCACTTTAGTGATATTGAATCAGTATGAAATGATTATATGATGAAAGTTTTTTTTAATATTGTGTGTCAATTTATCTGATTTTATATTTTTCACGTAAAATAAATAATGAAAAATAAAATAAACAATGTTGTCCATAAATTTTTTTAATATGCATCGTAAAAATTGATTAATATTTATAGTTAAATACTATTTTAATCAGATCCGAGTAATCTGTAACAAAAACTATTCATGTTAGATTTGTTACATTTTTTTTTTCAATTGGAATAATTTTAATCATAGAGAAAATTCCATGATTCCATCTATAAAATTTCTTTGTGTGGTGAGAAAGTAGACCAACAATATTAAACACCTTCATCAAATCATATATAGCAATCTATAGTGAAATCATTTAATGCTGTTGAAATACGTTGAATATGTGTTGGTACCTACAATATGGTAATATTGTATGTATGTAAATATGTAATATGTTGAAGAAAATTAAGTTTCTTTTCTTTTTCTAGAAATATTTGTGTAGTCTTTAGAATACAGAACATTAGGATATAGAGACTTATTAAAAAAAAAGGATATAGAGACTTTGCCCACGAAAGTTTTATTCTAGAGTACACATTAAAATCTGAGATTTTTCCCATCTAAAATTATAAAATTATAAAAAGGTTCGAGAAGAAGGTAATTAAAAAAGCAACTTTTTATAAGTTGATTTGAATTTTAGTCATTGTAGTTTTTGTTGAGTAGACTGAGAAGAAAAGAAATCTTCTTAAATTTGTGGGATTATAAAAAACCTATACCTAACCCCTCTGATATACGTACTATGAATAAAACAAAAATTGAAAGCGACGTTGAATGACGTCTATCTTCAAACAGTAATATATATATGAATGACATGATAAAGGGTGGAAAATTGGTTGCATGGGTTTATATTATCCTTCCTTCGGTTGGTCGAAGTCGCGCATCAGTTTTTACTGGGTTTACTTTCTTAAATATTACACTATGTAATAGTTATATAATAAGAGACTAGTTTGAATTTTTGATTGGTGAGAAATTATTTCACTAGAACCTATATAATTTTTTTTTATAGAAATATTAGAAAAGAAGAAGATGTCGGCATCAAAGGAAGACCGGAGCAAGTCGTGAGGGTTGAAATGGTCGGACTCCACATGCGCTCTTTCCCTCTCTAATAATATACCTTACGAGCCCCAGTTTATAAAACTCTCTCTCTCCAAGTCTCGATATATTGTTTTTTTGTTGTTGTTCATTTATGATAAATTGACAAGTTGTGCTCATAATATTTTATGTCTTTTAGTAGTTTCAAATAGGCTAACATATATTTATATATATATATGTATATGTACTGTATAACCGAAGATTGTAGATGTATATATTTTGTTTTAAATTTGAAAGATTTTGATAACTGGAAGATTAAGAATTGAATCCCATGATATTTTTTTTTCTAATATGTGAAACATACAGTTTTTACATATAAACGTGTATTTATAGACATAAAATGATTAATTGATGCCAGCCAAAATGATGCCAAACAAGGTTTAAAACCCGAAACAATTGATCCTAGTGATTGTATTAACAACTTATACCAAACTACTTTTTATGGACGCCCCTCAGTTTTCTTTAGTTTCGATTCTTGGTGTTATATTATAAAGTTTTCAAACTACATGTCGTTAATTAGCTAGAGAAGTAGTTGGATTTTGTTGCCTTCAACAATATATATTGGTTTTATAAAAGTAAAATTATCTGGACATTTTAATGATAACTAAGGTTTTCTCCGTCTAATTATGAACATGTTTGTATCAAATGTATGGTGATCTTCCAACATTTATACTGATCACACAATAATGAAAATACTTTTATTTATGGAAATATTAAAGTGAGATTCAGTTAGTACCACCATGTGACCTGATGGGCTCCTCGTAGACAGGTGTGGGGGCAATTTTGTTGGATCAACCAAACCCAACATTTATAAATTATATTGGCGCTGAAGAGATTACATTAGTATTTACTATACTCAACAAATTACGGTTAAAGTCAAATTTATACAAATGTGGACCCAGCTGATTATAAAATTGATTGGCGTCAGATTTTCTAAAACGATTTTCATGACAGCATCTCCATTAGAAATATCTGATTAAAGTTCTCATAATTAAAAATAAATGGTAAAAAAATAAAATAAAATAAGAGAGAAAATGACATAAATTCTCAAATAAAAATTTTTGAGATTTTTTTAGAATTTCACAACACCACTTGTTTTTTTTATTAATTCACTTTTTAAAATAATTAAAACTTAATTATATATATGTAATTGCATTAAATATGTATTTTTTGAGAACTCTAAGTATCTCAACCAATGAAACTGTTTTTACAATGCATAATTGCGTATAATTTCTTATATAACTTTTTTGATTTGATTTCTTTTAAACTGAATATCACCTTTGAAAATGATCTCAATTTATGATAAGAGATAAAATACAATTTTTTTTTTTAACTTTCGATAAAATACATTTTTAAGAAGACAAGTCAAACGAGATAAGTTTTAAGAACGTATGCATCAGTTTTGTAGACAGTTGCTCAATATTCATTAACCTTGATCTGGAACACTTTCTAACGTAAGCAAAGGTTTCGGAAATACCATACTCGCATTTCGAGTGAGTTTAATCAATTTTACGTGGTGCATGTTCATATAGATTCCAATATTCCATCATCAACATATAATTTCACAAGTTAAGTATATAATGACAAACATCAGACGAGCAAGTATAATGTACACACCACTGTAAATTAGTTAATACCTTAAATTAGTTTCGTTTCTTAAATACGAGCAATATTTTATTTAAATTTTATATGATTTGTTGCAAGACTACAAACTATGTACTTTATAAATGGTTTTAATGTATTGGATCCAACTAGGATTTCGAAGACTTTGAAGGGCACATCTTTCTCGAAGACTTACTTATATATTATTATTAAATGTAATAAAGTCATTTGAAAACAGTATTTTCTAGAACACATAAATTCCAATATGATAATTTAAATTAATAATTTGTTCGGTTTACTTTGTTTGTTTTCTGGATAAAATCCAAATAACTTTAGTCACTGTCTATCGACGTGGCTCACTTACGGCCCAATCCCTTTTATACGTCGTAGTTTTTGTTTTTATTACGTCATTTTTTTTTGGCTCTTAATCATTTTGTGCTACTATAAAGTATAGAATGACTAGCGAGCTACTTCTAGATTTCTAAACAACCAGAATAATCAGAGTTTTTTTCCTTTTGATAAGATAAATAATCATAATTCAAAGTAACGTTGTTAGAATATTCCGAATTTTCCAGAAACGATCAATAAAATGAATTTTCGTAAAGTAGCCTTGTATAAAACTGTGAAAGCTAACGGTGACTAATGAAATGGAGGTGATGCTGGTCACTTGGGTCGGTGCCGAGTGCCGTTACGGTGACGTTGACGGTGCGCTAGGTCATCAGCGTGAAGCATCGCATTCAACGCAAAAAAGTAATTTTATTAGATAATGGGTTAAAGCCCATACGCATCATGGGCTTAACTACAAAAATAGAAACAATGCTCTGTACTGTATCCTCCTCGTTTTCCTTAAGTAGAAATAATCGAGTTACGCTTGGCCGCTTGGGCTTGGGCTGTTTAACTCAGCTGTTGTCGAGACTTGTTTATTCTTTTTTTTTATTCACCATTTCACCTTTTTTCCATCAAATCATTGTTTATAAAATTTCAACATTTTCACATAATTAAAGATTTATCTTCAATTATTTTTAATCATTATATTATTTTCATATTATTTTTGTTTAAACTTAAAAATCAAATCATTCCTAAAATTCTAAAATACTCATATATACGAATATTTATAAAATATTATAAATTATTATTAAAATCGTAATTTAAAACTATTATACAGATTAAAATTTTAAAAATATAGTTTATTAATAAATTAAAATTTAATAGATTGTAATCGTATGATGTATCTATATTAAAAGTAATTTTTTACATTTATAAATATATTTTATCTACAAAATTAAATATCATAACTTTTTAAATTATAATTTTTTTTTTACCTGTTAGATTAAATTTTTGTGACAAGAATAATTATGTATTTCCGAAAAAAAAATCCAAAAGTCTAGTATTTATTTAAATGATAATCACATGTCCTTTATGATATTTTCCAGAATTAAAACCATTCCAACTGTCAACGGTCCACATGATCATTCGTTATCTAAACTAGAATAAATTGGATAAATTAATAATGTTTAGTAAGGAAAACGTTGCTGTCCTATAAAACTAGGAAAAATACAAAATAAAATGAATCAAATACAGAGAAATGAATTATTGAAGGGGAAAATTCACAGACCATTCAGGTTTTGATTGAGTGAAAGATTCCATTATCTTTTTCAGTGTCAACTCTCCAACAAAAGCAAAAACATCTTAAAAAACAGTTTCTTTAGTATTCCTCAATAAGACATCAAAATAAAAAATCAAACAAAAGCAAGAACCCAACACGGTTTCACATGATTCCCAATTCGTTTGCAAAGCAAAACTTTTTTAAAAAGAAGTCTTTTTGAAATTATTGAAGAAAACGAAAAGGAGAGAGAAGATCCAATCTTGTAAATTTGATGGGGTCTGTGTGAGATTTCTAGAGAAAGACTGTGTGTGTGTGTGTCTGTGAAAAGCTGAGAACTTTTGTTTTTTGGTTTAGAGAGAGAGAGAGAGCTCAGAGCTTTTACGAAGATGGAGGCAAAGCAGATGAGGTTTCTTACTCACCAAGCTTTCTTCTCCTCCGTTCGATCAGGAGACCTCAATCAACTTGAAGAACTAGTCGAGAAGTTAACCGGAGAAGAGCTAATCGATGAGTCATCGCCGTCTTCTGCTATGTCTGAGCTCATGTCTGTGCAAAACGACGCCGGAGAAACCGCCGTGTATATCGCCGCCGCGGAGAATCTGCAAGACGTTTTCAGTTACTTGATTAGGTTTTGTAGTTTGGAAACAGTGAAGATCAGATCCAAATCCGACATGAACGCTTTTCACGTCGCCGCCAAGCGAGGACACGTGGGTATGTATGTCTGTTTAATGTTTCCACTCAAAGCTTCAGACTTTGGCCCTCTTGATTATGCTTTCAGGGACTTTGATTCTACTACAATTGATGAAAATGGGTTTTACTTCTTGAAAAGACAGATCTTTGATTTATGTTCTGAGTCTATCTTGAAGATATCTTTTGACCCTTTTGGGCTCTGACTATATCCAGGAATAGTGAAGGAGCTACTGAGTCTATGGCCCGAGCTCTGCAGAATCTGCGACGCTTCCAACACGAGTCCGCTTTACGCAGCTGCGGTTCAAGATCACTTGGAGATAGTAAACGCAATGCTAGACGCTGATCCTAGCTGCGCAATGATCGTGAGAAAGAACGGGAAAACATCGCTGCACACAGCGGGAAGGTACGGTCTTCTTCGGATAGTGAGAGCTCTCATAGAGAAAGACGCAGCCATCGTTGGTGTCAAAGATAAGAAAGGTCAGACTGCTCTTCACATGGCCGTTAAAGGACAAAACGTGGAAGTAGTTGAAGAGATTCTGCAGGCGGATTACGCCATATTGAACGATAGAGATCGTAAAGGGAATACCGCTCTGCATATTGCCACTCGAAAGTCACGGCCACAGGTATTAATAAAGACTGCTCTGTAGTTGAAGTCTTACTAAGATTGTTGCTGTCTTATTCATATTTTTCTTTTGTTTTGTGTATTAGATAACGAGCTTGTTGCTGTCGTTTACGGCGATTGAAGTGAATGCGGTGAACAACCAGAAAGAAACCGCTATGGATTTGGCTGATAAGCTTCAGTACAGCGAATCCGCGTTGGAGATCAATGAGGCATTAGTAGAAGCAGGGGCTAAACACGGGAGGTTCATTGGTCGTGAAGACGAGGCTAGAGCGTTGAAACGAGCGGTGAGCGATATCAAACACGAAGTGCAGTCGCAGCTTCTACAGAACGAGAAAACCAACAGACGTGTCTCCGGGATCGCCAAAGAGCTCAGGAAACTCCACAGAGAAGCGGTACAGAACACGACTAATTCGATAACGGTCGTGGCGGTACTGTTTGCCTCCATTGCGTTCTTGGCGATATTCAACTTGCCTGGTCAGTATTTCACTGACGGGTCACAGGCGGGTAAAGCGGAGATCTCGGGGAGAGCGGGATTTCGCGTTTTCTGCCTTTTAAACGCGATGTCGCTGTTTATATCGTTAGCGGTTGTGGTGGTTCAGATAACGCTGGTTGCGTGGGACACACGGGCACAGAAGAAAGTTGTGTCAGTGGTGAATAAGCTAATGTGGGCGGCTTGTGCTTGCACCTTTGGCGCGTTTTTGGCGATTGCGTTTGCGGTTGTGGGAAAAGGAAATTCGTGGATGGCGATCACGGTGACGTTGCTTGGAGCACCGATTCTGGTGGGGACATTGGCGAGTATGTGTTATTTTGTGTTCCGCCAGCGTTTTAGGAGCGGTAACGATTCGCAGAGAAGGATTAGGAGAGGGAGTGGGAGTAAGTCGTTTTCGTGGTCTTACTCTGCTCATGTTTCTGATTTTGAAGACGAGTCTGATTTCGAGAAGATTATCGCTCTTTGAATAGTTTCGGTCGAAGAAGTCATTGGCTTCGTCTTGTATAGTGGAGAGAGAGATATCCTCTTCTTTTTCATTTTTCCACGGAAGTTTCTGATGTATTTTTGGAAAAATATAATGTATGTTGTAACCTTAGAAAAAATAATACTATTGTATTCTTATAAGAGAAATAAAAAATATAATCTTATTCTTAGTTTAATGTCATACGTATCATAGGGTAAAAACAGTGATAACATTTTATTTTGATGACAGTCGAATTCGTGAAGTAATGCTCGGACCTACTCTGGAGCTGCAAACTTTGTAGAAGATGAATAAATATATCATTGTGCAAAGAAGAGAGGTCATAACTCATAAGAGCTTTGCAGAAGAAAACGACAACCGTGTTTAAAATCAAACGGAGCATCATTCAACATATAAATATCCAATAAGTAATCTCTACACCATTCTTCTCATGTGGTTTTCCAGTTAAAAAAAACAACACAAAACCACATGATGACTTCTTTTTCTTACATCCACAAAGGTAAAAAATAATCTCCCTTCAAAAAAAAAGAACAACAATGAAGCAAATTCAAGAAAAAGATAACCAAAAAAAAGGGGTACACTGAAGAATCTCTCGTAAATAAAAAATCCGACAGAGAGATAAGAGAGGATGGACACGACCGTAGCTTTTCCACAAGTTCCGACGAAACTTGAAGACTTGACTAAAAAAAGAGATATACAATTTTACAGGAGACAAAAGGGATCGGTGGTGTCCAAACGAAGAATACTGATGATGATGATGCCGGGGATGGATATTATTTTTATGTTTATTATTATGTATCATAACCATACCAGGAAGTTAAAGCTGTAATTGACCAGGGCCTTTTCTTGAGGATCTTGATGGAGGTCGATTGTTATCTGCAACTGATGATGTTGACGAGGAAGGTGGTGGTTTATGTTGCTGCTGCTGCTGTTGCTGTTGCTGTTGCTGTTGCTGTTCTTCAGATCGCCTCACCTCCTATCACATCAAATTACAGCACAGTGAGATTATATATTGTGTCATCTCAACACTCAAAAAGACTATTCCAATTGCTCTTTTAGTTTGAGTTTGAATAGAATATAGGATGATATGACTAAACATAAATCTTGACTTGCCAAACTGTGTAATTGGTATAAAAACTGCTGCATTGTAAAATCATTCTTGTTACCAGTCAATTCCGATAAAAATGTGTTGCGTTGTGTGTACCTTTGATGTCGAAGAAGAGGAAGAGCTATATGAGTAGTTCACTTTACTCCTTGCCTGGCCACGATGCTGATTCTGTACGTTTTCAAATTGTTGCAGCCGTGCAGCAAAATTGATTCCTTGATGAGAGCTGTTGATATTATTGTCTTCTGCATCACCGTCCTCGCGGGGATTCATATACTGAGAGAAGGGAACTGAAGATGTTCTACTTATTTGGTCTCCGCCGCCACTGAATGAGTATGTTGGGACAGTTTTGAGTCTCGTCCGAAGTATCTTAAACGCCGCACTTTGCTGCATAAAGAGAAAAAACCCCAGGCAACTATCATTAACCACCAAATTTGCGACAAACCGAACGCGTGATGTTCTATTCTTCTTTTTTGTTGTTTTTTTACCTGAGGAAGTAACATTAGAAGACCATAAAGTGTTTTCAGCAACCATGTGTATCTTCCTGGTTCCAGAAGCTGAGAAAAGAGAGAAGGTTTCAATAGCAATGTACAAAAGAAGCCGGAAAAAGAAGACAGCTATTTGGTTTGAGATAAACCAAGCAAACCTGCAATCTAAGGTAAGTAAAGATCGGAGTTTCGAGAAGACGGATCAATTTATCAAGCTGTACGAGAAATTTGACGTTTATGTCTTCTTCTACTAATGATTGAATCACGACACTCGCGTGCTGGTAAGCCTGTCAATAATTCCATTTGTTGATATTTAATACTGGATGGTGATATTTTTAAAAATATACAACAAAAATAAAAAATTTGTTTCTGTAATTACCTGAGCTAATAAGCAGAGGCTTATAATTGCCATAGGTGAGTGACACCATGAAGCGTACAAGGCAACCAAAAGTTCTTTCCCTTCGCGATTGACGAGCGAGCCTTTTAAGAGATCTCTTAGTTTCGATAACTCCGGGGATGTAAGCAAAATCAAATTCAATGCCTGAAACACAGAACAAAGAAAAAGACAAGCCAAGTTATTATAATAACAAAGTGAGAAAATATAAACGAAAAAAAGAAGCCTGCAAAAAATGCATACAGGTACCTACAAAACATGCAAACTAAACCAATCATCATCTAACTGTCTTAATCTTCAAACATTCCTTAATAGAAGATATTTGGTATAGGAGAAATACCTGAACCATGGTTGAAGCGAAGTCAAGATTATCTTCTCCCTCGAGTATAGTTGAGAGCTCTCGATAGACTCTTTCGGCATCCAAAAGTACACACAACCTCCGGACAATAAGCGCACCACGCCTAAACGAGGTATGTTTTGACCAACTACATAATATATTCTTTCCAGAAACTTTAAGACAAACTATAAGAAGGGGGACTAACCTTTCCAATAGAGAATTATCAGCTCGAAAATTGTGGACTAGAAAGACAATGAGCTGGCGAAAGTGCTGTGGATCTTTTGCTACACCAGCATGAACTTCCAGAACCAAGAGCACCACCTGTGATATATTTTCATGTCCAGATAGTTCAATATCATATAAATTTATAACTAGACAAAACCAAACCTATACAGCATGAAAAGTCACCAAACAAACACTCAGGGAATAAAACTTACGTCATCAGAAGAATCAGATAGTGCTTTTAGCAGTGTATCAAATATGTCATTCAGGAAGCACAAAACCTGTGGCAACATAACCAAGTTAGCTATAAAGCGATGAACAAAAGAGGTAAACTGAAAAATAATTATGCCAAACAAAAACTGGTCTCTTCACCTCAGTACGATGCTTGTTTAAAAGTGTCGATATCCAATTCAGCGCTTCTATTCGAGTAGCCTCAAAATCGCTTGATAGCTGCCTGGTCGATGCAAAACTCACAGATCGCAAAATCAGGCGAAAATTGATAGCATTCAAAAGGATCAAAAACAAAGACATAGGAAAAAACTAACCTCCTTGCTACAGAGAGAATTGCACCAACATCAAAACCATCTGAGGGTTCAACATGGATTGAACGAAGTTCTTCGTTGGTTTCACGAGCAACCTTATGCAAATAAATAAAGAAAAAGAAAGTGAAAGGTTGCATACGAGATCAACAGTTTACATCACTACGGAGGAGGAACCAAACTTACCACCCTGATTTTTTCTTCTTTGTCAGATATGCAAGGCAAGATAGCTCCAAGAATATCAGCATAGTAACGGACCAGCTGGTCACCCCCGAGTTTTACAAACTCGTTTATCTACAGAAGTACATTCGATTTCTTTTAAAAAACACCTATCTGAGCAAATGAATCTCCTGGAAAATCAAAAGTACTCCAATCTATGTAACTAGAAGAGGCCCAGCAGAGGAATGGTTTTTCTTTTTCTCACCCAAGTGATGGCCGTTAATCGAGTGAATTCATCAGGAGAAGAAGCCCTCTGCACCAGAATTTCAGCCATGCGACCATAATCTACAGACTTTCAACAGTAGTACTGCTCCAGTCAGAAATTTACCGATGAAATCTTTTAAAAAGCACACTGACTAACAAGAAGTGAGAAATCTACAGAAAGAAAGACCGAAAATGGATTTTATAGCAGGATTTTAAATCAGGACACAACAGAAATCTTACTGGTGAATTTTTTATCTCTTGAAGAAACTCTGAAAGAGCAGAATCAGCCTGCTGCCGTATCTCATGACTAGAGTCGCTCAACATATTGAATAACCCTGGATATTTATTGAAAAGTTAGTTCAGCCGAACACACAAACAACTTTACTTGAATAAGAGCATATCAATCTAGTTATCAAAACTGCAGTTACCATCAAGAAAGTCTGGCAGAAATCCGAGCATATCAATGTCTGGAACACTGTCAAGAACAGTGATCCATCCTACCAGAAATTGTCGAACATAAGGGTTTAAAACGTTCATGCGTTCTTTTAACAGAGGTATGAATTCCTCAATACTGCAAAATCCAAATGCCAAAAAAAGTGGAACCAGGAGAGTCAAGTCTTTCGAAACAAAGAGTATTAAAGTTACTTTTCACACAGAAAAAAAGAGGCTAACTTAACACACCTGAACTGATCACTTTCCGTCACAATATCCTATTCCACAAGGCATAACTCTAATCAGCAAATGATACAAAAAAAAAAACATTCGTGTGTAAGAGTATATATTCATACCTTAACAAGGCGATCTAAAAGATGAGCAGCACTTTGAACATTGGCATCAGAATCTGCTGAGAGTTTGCATAAAGCATCAAAAATCTGATTGAAGAAAATAATGAACTCGCCTCTCACAACCTGTAGTAAACCAGACGAAAAAAAGGGCGATGGTGCATCAATGCCAATACCACATAGAACAAAAACCAAACGACATGGATACTACTATAGTCTCTTTACCTTTGCAATGTTATAGAGAGCTTCACATGCATAGTACCGAACTCGGCTATCTTGATCAGAAAAGGAGTTAATCACAGGTGGCACTATTTGCTTCATGTTTCAAGAACCAAAAAAGAAGAATTAGAAAGAAAAAAAATCCTAAAAGGCAAGAAAGAAAGAAAGTAAAGTAACACCATAGATGCTAAACAATCAATCAAATTACAGAGAGAATTAGATTATAGTAAAAGATCATAACTCTGTGTTATAGTGCAAAAAGATTGAATAATACCTCAAGGTACTGAGCAGCTTCTGAAGACAAACCAACAGTTACAGCAGCTAAGCCAATAAGTCCACCCTAACAAAAAAGGAAAATCGAAAAACTCCTTTAGATCTCAAAAGTAAACGCAACATGCTAAAACAAAACCAATCAAAATATTTCAAAAACCTTGCGATGATTTGCTTGAGGAGATTTAGCAAACTCCTTGATCAACATCTCAATGACTTTCGAGATCTTATCATGGTCTCCAGCAGAAGTCAAATTCTTAACAGTGTTCTCAAGCTACAATTGAAACAAGATCAAATTATTATCATCATCTAAGAGAATAACAAGAACATTCCAAAAACCCTAAGGAGACAACGCGCAAAAAGGAAAGAGAAGTGAGAAAGAAAAGAAAAAATGAAACCTCAAGCGCAGCATTTTTGCGCTTCTCGTAGAGTTTATCGGAGAGATTGCGATGAACAGCGGCCGGAATCGCGGAAAGAGCGTCTGACATGTCAGATGAAATCCAGAAAAAAGGAAACTCGATAATCAAAACCGTCTCTGGAGTCAAAAAAAAATCACAAGAGCGACCTAATATCGTCTAAATTCTTCTTCTCTCTTGGCGCGATCAGAAAGTCGTTTCTTTCCAAATATCGATCAGAAGAAGGGCGGATTATTCAACACCAAAACAATCAGATCTGGTCAAGAATACGGAGCAAAACTCATCTGTGGCTACCAGTAACTCCGTTTCCCGAATTCGATTTCCGGAAAAACTAATTTTGTTTCATTTTTATTATTATTAATTTTTTTTTTCCAACCTACTTCTTTTTTTCTTCTTCCTTAATCCTTTAGTGGATATTTTATTTTTTTTAGTGATAATAATCAACACACAAGTGACATTTTTTCCAACAAAAAAAACAGACACACAATGAAAAAAGCGTGATCACAGCAGCAAATGACAGATTCATCCTCCATTTAAAAGTCTGCCAACAGGGGTAATATAGGTAGTTTTGTTAGAATTTAAATAGGCAGCATGTGTTTGAGTGGAGAGACGCCAAAACGCAAAACGGGACATGGCGTGTTCGTATTTTACGCTTTCCTCTCTGTTCACCATCGCCACTGTGATTCTAACTGTTTCAACCGCGGAATCTTTTAGAACGCCGTTTCACCCTCGTGACTTGCTTCCACATTTTCCTAGGCAACTCTCACGGCCTATTCTCAACTCTCTTTACAGTACCGCCGACCTGCTTCCTAGTTTCATTGGAACGACGAGTGGAGGGAACGACGCTACCGTCAAGTGGAAAGGTGCATGTTTTGATGAGAACACGGCTTGGTTGGAGTTTCATAACAAGTCCGGTAGCGAGTTTGGTGGAGGCACGCTTCACATTAAGGCGGGAAAGGCGCAAAGTTGGAGTTGCATGGACCTCTGTGTTTTTGCAACTCCATATCAAGTGACATGGACTTGGTACTTCAAGTCAGGGGCACACGCTGTGGAGTTCCCGAAATGGGAGGGATTAGCCGAGTATGAATATGTTAAGAAGGAAGGAGTTTCGATATTCCTTATGCACGCAGGGTTGTTAGGAACATTTAAAGCACTGTGGGATGTATTTCCTCTCTTTACCAATACGGGTTGGGGGGAGAGCTCTAATCTCGCGTTTCTTGAGAAGCATATGGGAGTTAAGTTCGAAGCTCGTCCTAAACCATGGGTCACAAATGTTGCAACTGATCAAATCCAGTCTGGTGACCTACTAGCTATTTCGAAGATACGTGGACGGTGGGGTGGTTTCGAGACACTTGAGAAGTGGGTGACCGGGGCATATGCCGGCCATTCCGCTGTCTGCTTGAGAGACTCCAAAGGGAAACTGTGGGTTGGTGAGTCGGGGAAAACAAACAAAAAGGGAGAAGATGTGATAGCGATATTACCATGGGAGGAGTGGTGGGAGTTTGAACGAACAAAGGATGACGCGAATCCTCACATCGCATTGCTACCTTTGCATCCCCATGTTCGTGCTAAATTCAACGTTACTGCTGCGTGGGAATATGCTCGGAGTATGGAGGGTAAACCATATGGTTATCACAACTTGATCTTTAGCTGGATCGATACCGTTGGTGGAAACTACCCGCCTCCTCTAGATGCTCATCTTCTTGCCTCTTTCATGACTGTTTGGAGCAATGTTCGGAGCAAAATACAGCGTGATTATGCTGCTAAGATATGGAAGGAAGCCTTGAACAAGCGCCTCGGAACACAGGGTCTTGATCTTTCTGACGTACTGGTCCAAGTAGCGAAGCGCGGATCTTCGTTTGACAAATTACTGACAATACCAGAACAAGACGATTGGATATACAGCGACGGTAAATCAGCATCATGCATCGCTTTCGTCCTCGAAATGTACAAAGAAGCTGGCTTATTCGGCTCATTGGCTAATTCTGTGCAAGTCACAGAATTCACGATCAAAGATGCTTACATGCTCAACTTCTTTGAAACAAATGCTAGTCGTCTTCCTAAATGGTGCAATGACCATGACAATGTGAAGCTTCCTTACTGCCAGATCCTTGGGCAATACAGAATGGAACTTCCTGGATACAACACTATGGAACCATACTCGCATATGAATGAACAATGTCCATCTCTACCTCCAAAGTACAACAGACCAGGGAACTGCTAGGACCATTAAAATTCAACTGTTGTCTTCCTCATGTGTCTGTTTGTTAGAAAAAAGCTTGTATAGTACGATAGAAAAGTCTTAAATAAGGTCATCTCATATGGTGGAGAGACCCAGAAGAGGTTCTGATGAACTATAAAAATAATACACGGTTGCTGATGAGTCTCTATAATAAGTTTCTAATATAACAATAACAAACGTTTCTTTTTTCCTCATTTATTTTTCTCTTATTTTTTTTTTCTTTTCTTACAACAACTAATTTTTATAAATAAATTAGAAATCCACTGCATAAGAATATTTCCATTCAGATTACATCAGCACGTTAGAACATGATCATTTGAAAAACTTATTAAAGTTTAAGTATTCTTTTATTATAAATTTTAAGTTAAAAATCTTTTCTGAAATCCTATATATTTATAATTTATCTACTAAAAACCAGAGTTTGGTTAAAACTTCTTAAAAAAAATTGGGAAAAAGAGAGAAAAAAGACAGACCAAAGTTTTATCTTGTTTTTCCACTTTTCTCAATTAAATTAACCATCCATTCATTTCTTGACAACTGTTTTATAGTTAGTATTTTAAGTTTTTTATCCAAAATATAATTCTCTATATTTTGGATATTTTTAGTTAAATTAATTAAATTTTATCATAAAAAACCAGCAAAAATTCTCATTTAAACATACTTTTATAAGATTTATTTAGATATAAAAATAGTGTTAACTCTTTATTTATTTTTGTCTATTTTACATTTGATAATCCTTTTGTTTTGTATATATGATAATTTATATTCTATAATATTTGTTCTAAGTTATAAAAGAAAGTTAAGCGGATAAAAAAAAAATATTTTTATTTAATAAAAGAAAAAAAATATATTAATTACTTAAAGCATTTTTATCCCAACAATTAATTTTAATTATTTATTTTTTAAATTAGAAAAATTAAAAATGAACCAATTATAAGTCGTCACGTATTAGTAAACAAACAATGCGGTTTAAATAGTCATAAAAATCAACTTCTTGTTTTTAGTGGGGCCCATTTCATCTTTTTTCTCACAAACAAATTCTTAAAACAACGAGATAATGTACCAATCACTAATCTTTACTAGAAAAATAATATTATATTTAGTAATAATGAAATTGATAAACTAATACAAATTTATGAGAACATGATTATCATATTCGGTAAACTAACAATTTTTCTAATTGTTTGAGTTACAAAAAAAGTAGTTAAATACAGACTATTTTAATTTCAAAAACAATTTTGTAATAGCTTGATAACATTTAGTTTTATTATACAAAATTTAACATTTGTAACTTCAAAATTAACATAATAAAAATATTGTCAGTTAATTGATAAACATAGCTTTTCAATGTGACACCTATTAAATTCATTTTGTTCAGATTTAAATATACATAAAAATATTGTAAAGTTAAAGCTTTTAAAAAAGTATAGTGAAAATCATAAGAAATTCTATAAATATACTAATTAACTAAATTTAATTTTGAATACTTCAAAGCATATATTATAATTTATAGTATATAATAAAGCAAAACTAAAAAATTCACTAATTTAGAATGCTATTGTATACAGATGTTCTAATTTAGTAAATGTAATTAAAAAAAATCAAAAAGTGTCACTAGTTTGGATTATAACGTATAGCTTAAAAAAATCTCACATAAAAGGAAGATAGAAAATGAAATTAGTGTAACGTATTTTCTTATTTAGATAAGTAATCAAAAGTTTTTTCCGTTTATTCCAATGTTAGTATTTCTTATATTTTTTCTCATTTCATAACCAATCAAAGAGCTTCCGTCATCGTCTCAATAAAAATAGATCTGCTTTCTTCCATCGTCATCTCTCCCTCCGCCATAGCTCCCTCCTGTCTGAATAACAAAACCAAAGAAGAAGAAGAAAATGGGAGACAGCCCTAACCGACCAGAAGCAGAACGTCTCCTGGGAATAGCGGAGAAGCTTCTAGAGTCACGAGATCTAAACGGCTCAAAAGAGTTCGCAATCTTAGCACAAGAGACAGAACCGCTTCTCGAAGGAACCGACCAAATACTCGCCGTCGTCGACGTCTTACTCTCATCTTCCGCTGAGAATCGCGTCAACAACCAACCGAACTGGTACCGAATCCTACAGATCGAAGACCCGACACAATCCTCAACAGACAACGATCTGATCAAGAAACAGTACCGTCGTCTCGCTCTCCTCCTCCACCCAGACAAAAACCGTTTCCCATTCGCCGACCAAGCTTTCAGATTCGTCATCGACGCATGGGAAGTGCTGTCGACAGCTTCCAAAAAGTCTCAGTTCGATAAGGATTTGAATCTCATATACACAAAAGTAGATCTCAATCAAAAGCACAAGAAATCAACGAGCGAGAAGATGGCCACGTTTTGGACAGCTTGTCCTTACTGTTACGCACTTCATGAGTATCCTAGGGTTTACCAAGAGTACTGTATCAGATGCCAAAACTGCCAAAGAGCCTTTCACGCTGCTTCTATCCCTCAGTTGCCTCCTTTGGTTCCTGGTAAAGATGAGTATTACTGTTGCTGGGGGTTTTTTCCTATGGGTTTCGTTGGAGGTAAAGGAGCTGCTGATACGACTAAATTTCCTAATTGGATGCCTCCGGTTTTCTCCTCTGACGTTGCAACGAAAGCTCCTCCCACTGTTACTCCTCCTCCACATGCTGCTGCTGCTGCTGCTGCTGGTTCTTCTCATAGTGTTCAGGTTAGTTTTGATGGATGGTCAGCTGGTGCTGGGAAGAGAAGCAATGAGGCTGTGAAGAGCAACAATGCTGGAGTTAACTCAGACGGGATGCCGAAGAAGAGAGGAAGAGGAAGACCGAAGAAGAATCCGGTTTAAACTACTTGTAGTGATTTACTGGAAAAAAAACAAAATATTTAACGGCAAAGTTTCTTCTTTTGTCTCTTTAAGACAAGGAAGGAAGATTAGGATCAACAATCAAAGCTTCTTCTATTGTTTCTTTAAGACAAGGGAGACTAGGATCAGTGTTTGTTGTCTTAGCGTAATTTTTGGTCCTTTCTGTAATTTGTGTTAATTTAAGTTTTTTTCTCCTTTTTTCTGTATTTTGTTGTGATCTTTTTTGCCTGTGTTATCTTTCATTTGCCTATCTGATTCGGGCATCTTCTTGTATCATAATTTGCTTTGAAAGATGATCTTTTTTTGGGGTAAAATATACATGTTGTAGGTTTATATAACTAAGGATCCGAATCCGCGCCAACGTTCGAATCTTCCTTTGATTGCATCATTTGAAAATCATATTACCTACTTGGTAAAGAAGATACTAGTTTTGTTATATATATCAAAAAATTTCATCCTCAAAATGCAGATCAAAACGAAGATTATGCACCGAAGCAAATCTGCTTAATTTTTCAGTAAATAGTATGGCTCCAATTTTAGCCCGGATAGGTAGCTCTAATTCTACCATCTCCAAACAGAACCGAGGAAATCGAGATTCGAGAGCAAAATACTATCTCCAAGAGTTCATTAGAAGAAGAGCGTCACAGATATAACTAAGAAAGGCAACAACTACTACAAAATTCTTTGTTTTTTAACAAGAAATAAGTCATTATAGAGCGTCTATATCTTTTACGAGTCTATTAAATGAAAGCGAAGGACTTTTCTCTGAGATTTCTACTTCTTGACGATATTAAGATCGATGTGTACATATGCAAGAGAAGTCACAAAGACGAAGAAGAATGCCGATACAAGCATCAATGGCTCCGCAAGCATGTATATTGGTTTGAACGTATAGTACACCTGCGAAAACCGTCACATAACATTAGTCAGTTTTACAACAACCGTTTGTAAACTCGTGGAACAAATTGAGTTTTGAGCATACTGCTAGTAACACTATTGCACCAAGGTTTTCATAGTTCTTCTATTAAAACACATAACAAGAACATCATGATGATCTAATCTAGGCTAAGCTAAATTTAGAGGTAAATTTTACCTGGAATGGTACGTTGTGAGTGGGAACTACATTATCCTTTTGCAACACAACCACGGTTCTTCCCACGATGTCAAGGTATGAGTATTTGACCTGAGACAAGACCATTATAGATACATATTGTCTTAATAACTATAAGTTACACATGTAGTTCATGTCTCTGTGCGGCTGATGAGGTACCTGTAAGTCTTGATCGACTGTGAAGGGCAAAACAGCAGACGGGTCCTTTGATCCTTCAGGAAGCACGACCTGAAACAAAATCTTCCTGTGTGAGCGAGTGATTGCTAACAACAGAGCTTGGATATAAAAATAAATTAATGATAACGATTCTAAATAAACCCACTTTGAGAGTCAACTTGTTAACTATAGTTTCAACGAGCGGGCAGCCAAAGGTAAAGTTCAAGTAACGTCTGCCATCGGATGCTTCAAAGAGATAGTCCTCCAATGGAACTCGATAGCCGATGATAAAAGTTGCTCTCCACCCTCCAAATAACGGGTATCGCGGTTCAAATTCAAGTTCTGACTGCAAAGACCCACAATTTTTTTTAAAAGAATTCAGAGGCTCAAAAAGAACAGCATATCGGATCACGTTTATCTAGTTAGAAAGTTTGAAATATACGTCCCTAAGCACCATTGTGAGTTGATGTAACAAACCACACCGTTAAACAACTATAGCCTTAGGGAGAGTCGTAGGGATTAAATATCACTGCCTAAATAGCCAGAGATCAAAGAGAGTAACCCAACCATACCTTCCTAAAGCCTGTACGCAAATGTGAAGTTGAGATGTTTCCGATGTCATCCCTGTAGTAGACAGAGTTAACTCTGGGAGGAAGTACTGCAAGGAGCGCATTAAAAGAGGATGAACCACTGACGGCACGTCTAGATTGATAATCAACCCTGCCAAAACTCAGAAGGTCAGAAAACCATTTCAGAAAAATGTCATGCGTATGAATACAATCATCATAGATAGCTATTGAAAAGATAGCTTCACTTCAATAACAAACAAAAGTTGACAACGTAGCAGAAAATGGAACCTTAACAATTAGCTCAAAAAACATTTTCAAAAACTCTATAGCATATAATTATCAGGATAAACCTCCAGAGATCACCTCCTACATACGATAAGTCAATAGGCCCATTACATACCTTGAGAAAACACCCTTATGTCGAGCTCCCCCATGGGTCAACTTGTAATTCTCAGTAATCTGAAGGCTGCCCCAGTGTGAAATCTCAATTTCACGCACGAGTTCCTCAACAACAGCAAACGGACTGTTATTCTCAAAGTGAACAATAACAGGTGCGTAAGAGTATGGAGTACGATCCTCATATGGTCCATATTTGATCTCTTTCCCAGCTCGGTTAGCAGGTTCGATGTTAGTGAACGACTCTACTCTAGTACTGGGAGTCTTAAAGAAAGTTGTCTGTTGTTTAATATTATATGGTGACAGTATCACTGCACTATCGTGGTAGTAAACCAACTGAGATTCTGACTGGGTTATCTCCGACGGGAATGGTTCCAAGGAATGAGTCAATATGTATAGGACCTCAAGTGTAACAGTTTGACCCGGGCCTAAGGGGGTAGCAAAGGAAACAACGAAGTATCCAGCGTCATTTGGTGAATCAGGATGTTCAGTTAGTTTTACTTCTAGAGGCAAGTAATTTTTCTTCTTCTTCTTGCCCGTAATTGCCAGGGCTTGGACCAAAGCCAAATGCTTGATCTGGGTAGGTGAGAAAGCAAGAAGCATTTCTGCAGCAGGAGCTTTCCCAATATTTTCGACCTAAAGAAACAATCCAGATAAAAAAACTTTTACCTTCGGATGATAAATTAACGGACGATGAAAAGAGAAAGGGATAACATCAGTGAATCGTAACACTTGACAGCAAAACAAAGCCTAAAAGTTCCAACCTTTTCAACAAGTATCACTACAACCAACTGAAATTTGACTGAAAGAGAAGGGTTCAAATCCCAGTCCTAAGTTCCAACTTTTCAGTGTATTATAAAAAGGAATAACTTTGAAGAGAGATACCTTAAGAGTCAAGAAGGCCTTCACGATATGTGAGCTTAAATCAATCTGCAGACAGAAAAAAAACAACACAAAGGAGGAGCCTTTTAGAATCAAAAAGCCTACTGGAATTAAACGTACAACTGATGAAAGTCACATTATCTATTAATGTACATTAATTGACACAAAACCAAGCATACTACATAGATCGGAGAATCGGTGACAACATAAAGAACTTTCATTGACTTGAAATTCCATATGAATTAGAGACGGATCCATTAAGGAAAGTACAAATTTTTGAATGAAGATTAATATACCCTTCGCTCGGCATTAACGATCTGGAGATCCTGAGCTGAGGAAAATGATGAAAGGGATAAGACTGCAGCTACAAAGACGGCGAAGATCCAGATACGAGCACCCATTTCGTCACTGTACTAAACAACAAAACTCCATTAAACCCAAAGAGTTCGGAGATGGCAATTTTGATACGATTTGGAAGATCGGAAAGAGGACGGAGAGGAGCTACAGACCGGTGAAGAAAGAGACAGCGAGATCTTCGACGAGGGAAGAATCGTCGGCCGGTGAAGGAAGAACAAATGATCCGGTCAACTACAAAGTCTCACTCTCTCCACTTCTCTCTCATTTTAGGGATTAGACTTTGGAAACTTTTCTTCTTTAAGACCAAAACGGCACCAGATGTTGTCGTTTTAAACTTTTGAATTTTAATGGGCCGTAAGAGCAAGTGGGCCTTCCACTACTGAAGAAGCCCATTTATAAGGAACAAAACATCAAAAGGACACTTTGCCGCCATTCGACCTAAACTTGTTTCTTCTCTGGTTGGGTTCTTAAAAACTCGGAAAGTCTCTTACTTTGTGATTTCTTCTTCTCTCCGTCGTCATTTGCAATGGCGATCGATTGCCTCGTACTCGGTAACAGTTTCTTTTGTTTTGTTTGTCCTGTTTCTCGCCGTGTTCAAAGTTTCACGGTTTCAAGAATGTGCGCTTAGGTATGTTGTTATTCAGGTGCTGGGCAAGAGATAGGAAAGAGCTGTGTGGTGGTGACGATTAACGGTAAAAAGATTATGTTCGATTGTGGGATGCATATGGGCTGCGATGATCACAATCGATACCCAGATTTTTCTCTCCTCTCGAAGTCCGGTGACTTTGATAACGCCATCTCTTGTGTCATCATCACTCACTTGTATTCATCTACAAAAGCCCATAAATTTGTCTCCTTTTGAAAAAAGTTTTTATTTTTATTTTTGTGTCGTATTGATTTTTATTGTGTATGTCTTTTTACGAGTGCTATAGCCATATGGATCATGTTGGAGCGCTTCCTTATTTCACGGAGGTTTGTGGGTACAACGGTCCTGTTTATATGTCGGTGAGTTAGATTGTTCTCAAGGTGTTCGATGAAATGATTGAGTGAGTTGGTTTTTTTTCTTTTCAGGTAAAAAAGTTGTTTACTCCGATTTTGTCTGTTTTGTAGTATCCCACAAAGGCGTTGTCTCCGTTAATGCTTGAGGACTACCGGAGAATTATGGTGGATAGAAGAGGCGAAGAGGAGCTATTCACCACTGCACATATCACAAACTGCATGAAAAAAGGTGCTTCAATATTCATATAATCGTTGAATGTATGACTTGCTTCATTAATTCAGATGCAGTGTCTATTAACCTGGCTTACTTTTTTTGTCTTTTCTTTTGCATTGCTGTAGTAATCGCATTGGATTTAAAGCAAACAATTCAAGTTGATAAAGATCTTCAAATCCGTGCCTATTATGCAGGGCATGTAAGACAGTCATTTAGAGAGCTACGTTGGGCTTCTTCCTGAGTTTATTATATATATAGCTTCCGCATTTCTTAAGGTTTTCTTTTGTAATTGCCATTAGGTCCTTGGAGCAGTGATGGTTTATGCAAAGGTGGGAGATGCAGCGATTGTGTACACCGGAGATTACAATATGACGACAGATAGACATCTGGGAGCAGCTAAAATCGACAGGCTCCAGCTGGATCTTCTCATATCAGAGTATAGATAATAAATACAAACTTGTTCGATGGTATGATTTACGAGTTTTCCCTTTGAAAACTATATGATTTTGATTTATGTTTGCATATGTGTTTTAGGTCCACATATGCAACTACCATTCGCGGCTCAAAATATCCCCGGGAGAGAGAGTTTCTTCAAGCTGTATGTCTACTCGATGCTATCATTGTTGTCTTGTTCCCTCATCATTATACTAAACTACCCATTTAGGAGGCTTAGGTTTGCCTTTGTTAATTGTCTGATACCTCAGAAAAATCTTTTAGGTTCATAAATGTGTTGCTGGCGGAGGGAAAGCTCTGATTCCTTCATTTGCTCTTGGAAGGGCTCAGGTCTGTCTTCTTACAGAAATGGCTCCCTGTGATAGCTTTAGCCCTTTCTTAGAACAATAATTTCTTCTTACTTACTTGTCTGTGCTTCTCTTATGTCTCATTAACAACTGTGCTTTCTTGTTCAGGAACTCTGCATGCTGCTCGATGATTACTGGGAGCGCATGAATATAAAAGTTCCAATTTACTTCTCATCAGGTCTGTCAATTCACCACCGATCCTCATTTGAAAGCTATGTCTATCTTCTGAAAACGGATCAACTTTTTATGTTTTCCAGGTTTGACTATCCAAGCAAACATGTATTACAAAATGCTCATCAGCTGGACAAGCCAGAACGTTAAAGAAAAGCATGTTACTCATAACCCATTTGATTTTAAGAATGGTATGCTGACTAACCTTTGGAATTAACTCTGGAAAGTTTATAAATACATTAACTAAAAAAAATTCGAAACTTTGTAGTTTAGTTATTCTTTTAGTGTGATCCATTGCGTTCTTTTTTTTTTGTTTCTTATCAACTACCTCAGTTATATTTTGTTATATTTTATCATTGCTTGCTTTGTAACTACTACCGTTGCACTCTGCAGTTAAAGAATTCGATCGATCTCTTATACATGCTCCTGGGCCATGTGTTCTATTTGCCACACCCGGCATGCTTTGTGCCGGCTTCTCACTTGAAGTATTCAAGCATTGGGCTCCTTCTCCTCTGAATCTCGTTGCCCTCCCCGGGTATTAAACCTCTTATGTTCCTCTTTCTTAGCAATTTTATTTTTCTGTTAGCATTTTAGCATCTAACACAGAATTGTATCCCCTTTTCTTCCTCTCGTGGTTCCGTTTTATACAGATATTCTGTGGCTGGCACCGTTGGGCACAAGCTAATGTCTGGTAAACCGACAACGGTTGATCTCTATAATGGCACCAAGGTTGATGTCCGTTGCAAGGTTTGTCTTTTGATTCTCCCAAGAGAAAAATGTTAATCTTTCGAATAAAAGTAGCACCATGAATCTTATTCAAACATCAAACCCTAAACTTGAAGTCTTGTTTTTGTTGTTATTAGATACATCAAGTGGCTTTCAGTCCTCACACAGATGCAAAAGGAATAATGGATCTCACTAAATTTCTTTCCCCAAAGAACGTTGTACTCGTGCACGGTGAAAAACCTAGCATGTTGTCTCTCAAGGATAAGATAACCTCAGAGCTTGACATCCCCTGTTTCGTCCCTGCCAATGGCGAAACAGTTTCAGTCGCTTCGACCACGTTTATAAAAGCAAACGCTTCTGACATGTTCCTCAAAAGTTGTTCTACCCCAAATTTCAGATTCTCGAACTCCTCTACTCAGCTCCGCGTTACAGACGACAGAACCGCAGACGGAGTTTTGGTAATAGAGAAGCGCAAAAAGGCAAAGATTGTTCACCAAGATGAAGTCTCTGAGGTGTTACACGAGAAAAACCATGTGGTCTCTTTGGCTTATTGTTGTCCTGTTAAAGTTAAAGGAGAATCAGACGATGTTGATCTGATCAAACAGGTGTCAGAAAAGATCTCAAAGACAGTGTCTGGTGCTGAGATCCATGAATCTGATAACTGTTTGCAGGTTGGATCTTTCAAGGGTTCTTTGTGTCTTAAAGAGAAGTGTGTGCATAGAAGAGGAATAAGTAGTAGTAGTAGTAGTAGTAGTAGTAGTACTTGTAGTGAAGTTATGTTCTTGTGTTGCAACTGGTCTGTTACAGATTTAGAGCTTGGTTGGGCAATCATCAATGTAATGAAACAAAATCTGTGAATTGATAGTATGGTAACTTATCCAGATAAGTCTGAGAACGAATATCTGAGAAGTGAGCAGTGTTTTGGATCTTATCATTCTTAAATGTATCTAACATTTTTTGTTATATGAAAATTTTATTTTAGAATGAGCCAAATTCAGGTATGCTATTTTCTTTTAAAACATTTTTTTTTTGGCCATAAATCTGGTCACACGGGAGTTCCTACGGAAAGAGTTTTCAGTGGCTGTTTTATGATGAGCCAGTAGAGCAAAATTATTGGAGGTTTTTTCCTATAATCTCTTAAAAAAATAAGTAATAATCTTTAATATTTGTTTAATTAAGTTGGGTCTTTAAAATCTTAGAATACTCACCTATTTTAGAGATTTTTGGTGAATGTTCCAAAATTTTAGAAACCCAACCATATTAAATAAATAATAATAAATTATATTTTATGTTATTTTAAAAAATGAAGAGGTTATAAGATGAACCTTGCAATAATAATCTTGCTCTTGGGCGCTATCAACCTCAAGTCTCTCACCGCATTAATGTTCTACAAAATGGCTTTTAAAATCTTTTTACGTTAGATAAAAAAGCAAACCGACAAATTTACTCGTCGACACGGATAAAACTAACTTTTACTACTTTAGCGCCAATGTCTAGCTAAAATACATGGAAACATCCAAAGGTCAAAGGATAATTTAAATGATACTGTACTATGTACGACTCTGTCAGTCTTATCTTAAACTAGTTACAATTATTCGCATTTACTTAAGTTTAACTCTAATTGTTTGTTAGTTTAAACCAATTTTAAAATGTCCGCCATGACTTAAAGCGTTTTATTACAAGACAGAGAGAGAGAGAAAGTGAAAGCAGAATCAATTCTCTTCGTCAGGTAAAACGAAAGACGAAGAAGAAGAACCGATGCCATCGTCGTCGTCTTCTCCTTCAGATTCCACGGTGGCACGTGATCAACATGTGCCACTCCTCCGTCCGCGTCATGACGGCTCTTCTCCTTCATCATCATCATCATCATCAGCTCGGCCTACAGCTCTTGCCGTCCTCTTGGGACGGCTCACCG
>KE155113.1:99218-151382 GCA_000411075.1 Sisymbrium irio
ATCCTTTCTCCTCTTTCTGTATCTCTAAGCTAATTTAGTAACACCGGTGAACCAAAAGTCATTCAAACCCTAACCCCTCTTTTAAATCACGAGGAGTCTCCTTTACTCTTGTTAACAAAGTTCAGGTCTTTCTGCTTTGATTCTTCCGAGAATGTGGTGAGTTTAGGTAAGTGCGTTATTGCTGAAACTTGTGAGTAATGGGTTTTGTGGGTGAGTATTGATTTGGGGATTTGATTGTTTTGTAGTTAGAAAGAAGTGTTCTTTTTGTTTGTTAAGATCTAAATGGAGGAAAGAGGATATGCGTTTGAGGTTAACAATGGACGAACTACGGCGTCGAGTGAGTTTGGGAGGACTTCTTCACCTTCATTGACTATGTCATCGTCTTTACGTGAAGGTGGGAGTAAAGGTTTATCACGACGGAGGTCAATGAAGCCTAGTTTTGATGCGGATAACGAGTTCATTACTTTACTCCATGGCTCAGATCCGGTTAAAATTGAGCTTAATAGGCTTGAGAATGATGTCAGGGGTACGATGTGATTCTCGATCTGTTACATTGTTTTTTGATTTTGCAATTTTGGAAAATTTTGGTTTTTTTTTTTAAGGATATATACATATACGTGCATGCGTGTCATTTAGTTTTGGGTTTTCAAACGTTTGACTTTGGGGGTTTGCAGATAAAGATCGGGAATTGTCTGAAGCTCAAGCTGAGATCAAGGCATTGAGGTTGTCTGAACGCCAAAGAGAGAAGGCTGTTGAAGAGGTTAGTTACCAAACTGTCTTGTTTTTTTTACTTTCTTTCCTTTTTTAACTTAGAGGTGATTGATCAACAAGTCTTATTAGTCGTTGAATGTAGTCTTATCAGTTGTAGTATCTGCAGCTATTCTGTTATTTTCTTATGCTTTCTTTTCACCATGTTCTGTAAGGTTGTTTGGATTATGCTTGATGCAACTGAATTCGTCAGATGGACAGGACATTGAGGATAACTCTTGACATTTTCTTTTTTTCTGTTAGGGTCATATTAATGGTTTGGAAGAGGTTACATTTGTGAAACATTTCCTTAAGATTATTATCCTTTGGCTGCTAGTTTCTGCTCAAATGGCGTTAGAGTTTTTTTGTTATGGTACTGAAGAGATTTTGCGTTGGTTTCTAGACCTGGCTTAGTTTTCCCATATGTGGTCGTAGCACTTTTCTGTGTTACCGTTCCTTTGTAGATATGACTTCACTCTTGTTGCCCTGTGACCAATCGTTTTATTAAGCGAATACATATCCTTTAAGTCCTTGTTCTCCAGAAGAAGCGTCATGATTTGGCTCTCACTATTGTTTGTAGCTAGGTTTTGAATTGCACTATGTATTGTGTCACTTGAAATAATTTCTTCTTATTCATCTTTGTATGCCCCCCTCTGACGTTCTACTTTTAAATTTTATTGCTTAAGCTTACCGAAGAGTTGGGAAAGATGTCGGAGAAGCTCAAACTAAGTGAAAACCTTCTCCAGAGTAAAGTAAGCTTGCAATGTTCCCTCTGTTCCTATTTGCTTTGTTGTTTCTTTTTTTTTTTCTTTTCTGGACCTTTGTTTGATGAAAGATGACATCTTGTCACAGAACCTTGAAATCAAGAAAATTAACGAAGAAAAAAGGGCGTCCATGGCAGCTCAATTTGCTGCAGAAGCCACTCTTCGAAGGGTTCATGCTGCTCAAAAGGATGACGATATGCCTCCTATTGAAGCCATTCTTGCCCCTTTAGAGGCTGAGCTCAAGTTGGCGAGACATGAGGTATTTTACTTCTTTTTAACCAAAGATAGCTATGCTTGTTGAGTCTTAGAACCTTTTATAAAATTTTGGGTTTGCATTCTTCGTTTGTAGATTGTTAAACTTCAAGACGATAATAGAGCATTGGACCGTCTGACTAAATCAAAGGAAGCAGCTTTGCTGGATGCTGAAAGAACTGTTGAGACTGCTCTTGCGAAGGCTTCAATGGTTGATGATCTCCAGAATAAAAACCAAGAGTTAATGAAACAGATAGAAATTTGCCAGGTATTGCTTTCATCACCTTTACTCGGCGGAACTTTAAATTCCTTGATCTCCTTCCTTTCGGTTTTGTGAGCTTGCTACCAATTGTTTATACTAGGAAGAGAACAGAATCTTGGACAGATTGCACAGACAAAAGGTTGCAGAAGTTGAAAAGTTTACACAGACTGTGCGAGAACTAGAAGAAGCTGTCCTTGCTGGTGGTGCAGCTGCAAATGCAGTGAGAGATTACCAGAGGAAATTCCAAGAAATGAATGTAATTCCTCAGTAACTTATTGTTTCCATTGTTTCTTAGAAAATTCCATTCCGGTACTGATCATAACCGTGGCCATTGATATTTTCCATAGGAAGAGAGGCGAATCCTTGATCGGGAACTGGCCCGGGCAAAGGTAAGTGCAAGCAGGGTTGCAACTGTAGTGGCGAATGAGTGGAAAGATGGTAGCGACAAAGTGATGCCTGTGAAGCAATGGCTCGAAGAACGGAGATTTCTGCAGGTCACTTATCATTTGTTTTTGTTTGGCTTCTCTTGTTTCTTCAAATTGTGTGATTCACATTTACTGCAGCCATTATAACTAAAATAAATGCATATCATTATCCTTTCTTTTGACAGGGAGAAATGCAGCAATTACGTGACAAACTTGCCATAGCTGATCGAGCTGCAAAATCTGAAGCTCAGCTGAAGGTATAAGAATCTTAGCGACAAGCCATATCTTTAAGTCTTCATTGTGTCCGTTTGTATCAAGGCTTTAGCTAGAACTACTTCTTTTGCCTTTTTCAGGAGAAATTTCAAATCCGGCTTAAAGTCTTAGAAGAGAGTTTGAGAGGGCCTTCAAGCGGTGGCAACCGAACGACACCTGAAGGAAGAAGTATTAGCAACGGGCCTTCTCGAAGACAGTCGCTTGGTGGAGCTGACACTATACCAAAACTGACATCAAACGGATTTTTCTCCAAGAGGACACCGAGTTCTCAGTTTAGATCTTTGACTGCTAGTGCAAGTACAGTATTGAAGCATGCTAAAGGAACGTCTAGATCATTCGACGGAGGTAGCAGATCTTTAGATAGGAGTAAAGTGCTAACAAACGAACGAGGGTCGAAGTATCCATTGAACCAATCTTCTGAAGGAACCGGCGAAGGCAACTCACCTAATTCAACAAAACAAGGAGATTCAGAGAAGCCGGCAGCAGGAGGAACAAATAATGATAGTGTCCCAGGAGTCTTACATGATTTGCTTCAAAAGGAGGTGATAACTTTAAGAAAAGCTGCTCATGATAAAGATCAAAGCATAAGAGATAAGGACGAAGCTATTGAGGTGAGTTTAGTTTTTAATTTAACCTTTCTAGGAAAATGTTTTTTCGTCTAACTTATAATCTCTGATGGAAACACTCGGTGAAAAAAAAAATGTTTGCTCAGATGTTGGCCAAGAAGGTTGAAACACTAACAAAGGCGATGGAGGTGGAGGCAAAGAAGATGCGAAGAGAAGTAGCTGCAATGGAGAAAGAAGTTTCAGCCATGCGTGTGGATAATAAAGGATCAGATAGTAGAACGAGACGTCTCTCTACTACTAATTCGAGAGGATCTTCAACAACTACTGCACATTTGCTCTCTGGAAGGTACTTTTATTTAGTATTGAGTCATGACCAAGTGGTTAGATTAGTTTTTAACGTATCCGTCAATGTTTTAATCACACCTGATTGGTGTTTAGCAGAGGCTCAGGACGAATGGGAATGACAAGAAGCACGCAGTAATCAAAGAAGTAACCTGAAAGAAAGTCGATTCCACGAGCTAAATTTCGACCTCAATCAGTGGTTAATATATTGAAGGATGATTTAAAAAAGCATACAAATGTAGAAATGCGATTGAGGAGTGTTTGTGTGCTTCTCTAACATAGTAAGATTTCAAGGTAAAAAAAAAAAGAAAATGGAGAGAAAACTGTCTTTTTATTTTCTTGGCTAATTTTTCTTTTCTCCTGGTGATGTTTATTGTTTTTCTTATCTTATAAGTATAATATAGAAAAAGTTTAGCCTGTGTTTTTAACTTACCCTTATGAACATGTGTGATTTGTCTTATTTCTCTCTCTGATCTCTATACAATTAATCGGATATTCAAAAAAATCCAAGCTTTTGATCTTAAATTTTAAAAGTGGTTGTAGTTTGATTTCTCAGAAGTCAGAACTTACATGATTGTTGCAAATCCGGAAATTAGTTCAGAAACAGAAGTGAGAGTAGTTAAGTAGTGATCTTTTTATTGTGAAAATTGAATTTTACTCGTTTCACTAAATTTCCATCAGCATTCTTATCTTCATTGAATACAAACGCAACATATATAGAGTGACCATAACAAAATGTCAATATGTAATGTAATTATTTGATCATCATGTCCTTGAAGGCTTCAAGAGAGAGTCCTTTCTGAATGTAATGAATCTGTGAAGGATCAAAAGGACCTCTCACTCTATCTATCTTTGTAATAACTGCTCTCTCCGGCAACACACTCCTCGCCGGATCCACCGCAGTCTCTCCACTTAGACACGACGAAAATCCTTTGAAAATGAGAACTTCCACTTCTTCATCGTCAACAGTGGCCGTCACGATAAGCGCTTCTTCTCTACACGACTGGCTATAAGTCTCCAGCATCGCTATCTCCTCGTTGTATCCGTAATATTCATCTTCATCTTCACATCCTACGTCGTCTCTCACCCTTCTTCTAGCACCGCACCGGAACGTCTTCGAAGCTCTCACTACTGTCACAGCATCCACTGGAGTGACGGTTGGAATGGTTTTACAGTTATTCGAGTTTGTCCATGAGGGTAACCCAGTCACTCGAGCTCTGTGACTGGAAATGCACCGGGAAACGAATAATCCGGCTATGCTGCCACATGGATTCGCCAGCGTGATATGCATTTTATCTTGACAAGAATCATAGTATATGTGAGGTAACTAATGTTTTTGTGAATTTTTTCGGATAAGATTTTTTTTTAAAAATAACTTAAAATATATTTTGGATCTCTATATTGCTTTTATTGAAGGACTAACAATTTTTTTTTTGCAATTTACACAACAAAAAATAAAGTGACAAATGATATGACATAGATACCACATGTTAACGTTATTATTCATCAACGACAAAAATGAAGATGAAAAATAAACTTTTTTCTTGAGAATCCTCCTAAGATGTTGTTGGGCTAACAAGGCTTATTTGCCTTGTTGGGCCTAGTTTTCTTAGCTATTTTAAGATTTATTGTATTTTTGTTTGTTTTTATAATTAAAAACAAATGGAAGAAATATCAAATGTTGTGTGTGTTTGGACAAAAAAAGGCAGTACTAGTGAGGTTATTTACGTAAGCTTGCCACAACTACAGCTATTATCAGTCGCTTTCCATGCCCCTCTCTCTTCAAACCAGTGGCTACTTACTCAACACTGTACGGCTTCAATCATTATTTCTTCTTTCTCTCCCATTTGTGTATCTCTTTCTTCTCCTTCTCCTTCTCCTTCTTCTTCCCCAAAATCCCTTTTACTCAGCTCTCTAGGGTTCTCTCACTTTCATAACCAAAGCTGAAAATTCTCTAACTTTCCTTGTAATGACGATCAGTGATCACTTTCCTTCTGGGTTAAGAGTTCTTGTTGTAGACGACGACGCTTCCTGTTTGATAATTCTCGAGAAAATGCTTCTCCGACTCATGTACCAAGGTCGGTTCCTCTCAAAGCTTCCTCCTTTGCCCTGTCAATGTCGACAAACTAAAGACATTTTCTTTTTTCCTAAAGTTTGTTCCTTTTTGTTTTGTTTTGTTTGCAGTTACCATTTGCTCGCAAGCAGATGTTGCTTTGACAATGCTAAGAGAAAGAAAAGGCTGTTTCGATCTTGTATTAAGCGATGTGCATATGCCTGGTATGAATGGATACAAACTTCTCCAACAAGTTGGACTCGAAATGGATCTTCCTGTCATAAGTAACAAGACTGTCTCTCTCTCTCAAAGACTTGTACTTTTGTTTGCTCTTTTTCTTTTTTTCAATAACACTTTGCTCTGTTTTCTTTTGTGTACTCTTGTCTCTCAGTGATGTCTGTTGATGGAAGAACAACAACAGTCATGAAAGGAATCAACCATGGAGCTTGTGATTATCTCATCAAACCGATTCGTCCTGAAGAGCTCAAGAACATATGGCAACATGTGGTTCGGAGGAAATGTACTATCAACAAGGAGCTTCCAAGAACTTGCCAAACTTTAGGTAATAACAAGATCAGTAGCAGCAGCAGCTTAGAGACTGGTTTTTCCGTTACTGAATGCTCAGAGGGAAGTTTGAAACGTAGGAAGAACAAGAGAAGGGTTGATAGAGAAGATCATGAAGAAGATGATCTTCTTGATCCTGGAAACAGTTCTAAGAAGTCGCGTGTTGTTTGGTCGATGGAATTGCATCAGCAATTCGTCAATGCCATTAACCATCTTGGAATTGATAGTATGATCGTTAACCACTGTTGCTTATAATTGATTGAGAACTTTGTTGCTTAAGATGTGTTCCCTGACCACAATCCTCCTTTTGTTTTAGAAGCTGTACCAAAGAGGATTCTGGAGATGATGAATGTGCCTGGTTTAAGCAGAGAAAACGTCGCTAGTCATTTACAGGTTTGTTTGGTTGTTGAGTTTGTATCTTTCTTGTTCAAGGCTCTCTTGAGGTTTCTTTGACTGAATCAATAATTGCAGAAATACCGATTATATTTGAGGAGATTAAGTGGTGTAGCTTCGGAGAGTAGGGACGCCGAGTCTATGGAAAGATATGAAAACATTCAAGCTCTGGTTTCCTCAGGACAGATACATCCACAGGCGTTAGCTGCCTTGTATGGTCGGCCAATAGACAATCATATGTCTGGCGGTTTTGGAGTTTGGAGACCTAGTGACAACAACCATCTTGGTGGATCGCAAAATGAAAGCTTTACGATTGATGTAGCATCAGCATCTAACCGGGGGTTGGGGGCTTTGAACGGTCATGTTTCTGTCGCTGCTTCAGTGGCGGTTCATGGTTTATCTTCCTCTTCAAATTTAAGACAGCAGTGTGATGATTTCAACAACAACACAGACTATAGATTCAAACAAGGGAATGCATCAAGTGTCAATGAAGAATCTTGGATCTTTGAAAGACCTTCAAGACAGCGAAAGAATCATCGATATTGAACACCAATATATGGCTTAAGAAGAGGAGGCTCGTATTGGTTCTGCAACTGTTTCTTCAAATCTTCAAAATGGATTGAAGTTGTAAGAAAACTAATGTTATGTGTCTGCATAGTTAGGGGGTAAGTGTAAGAAGATGACGAGCTTAGGACAAAGTCCTGTGTTTGTATTACTAATGTTATTAATGGGAAGTTAACTATGTTTTAATCTGGAGATTTGACTATTTTATGGATAAAGATCGATGAGTATTGCAACTTTGCAACTCTGAACAATGAGCATACCAATATGTTTCCCTTTAGTCGCCTAATGGCCTAAACATCGTTGCTTTCTTAATTTGATTGGTGCCGGTTGAGACTAACTACTTTTGTCATTTACCAATTACTACACAGTTACTCTTTTGTTTTGTTTCATGGAGTTCTCTTTGTCGCATTACGCTTTAGATTTATCGTGATAATAACCCACATTGCTTGCAACAGAAAAAAGTCTCCAACTTAAAACATTAAAACGCAACATTACTTTTTTTTTTATGTCTGGTTGTTAATGTTGCACCAGTTTAGCCAAACAGAAAGCAGCTGCTGAGGCTATTGCTCCTATAAAAGCGGTTTCAAACGCACTCCTAACCGGTTGGCTGCCGGTAAAATGCCCTTTTCCATAGCCAAATATGAAGAGGGCGATCAGAGTTATCACCACAGACGCCACAACCGCATCTAAGGCTTGCGGTATGAACATGTAGGGAAATAGCGGTACCAAGCCGCCAAGAACATAAGCGATTGCAATCGTGAACGCGCTCTGTAACGCTCTTTTTGGATCAGGCTTCTCTAGTCCCAGTTCAAACCTGTGTAAAACAGTCAATTAACTTCAAAAAATTAAGGAATTAAGTCTCACCTCTTTAGACTGTGTGAGTATTCGTATTTGTTAGAATATGAAACCCATATGCTAGCTAAAGACTGTTTAATTTAATTAACTCATTCCGATAAAACCGAACCAGCCGACTTCATGCAAATATCAAACAAAATTTATTTTTGAGTAGTGTAAGGTCGGTTTCATTCACGTTATTCTATAAAATAATAACTGAAAATTTCTCAAACCAAAATTTCCATACAGAATCTTTATTTTTTATTTACGAAAAAGGATTGAAATTGGAAGTCGGACCATATAGAATCTTTACCACACCTGGACAGTATAAGGTCAGCTTTTGCAGAAAACCAAAAGTTTCCCCTCGATTTTCTCCTTAATAGTTTTGAAAAATCCCCACTACAAACAAACTAAAATATTATAAAATCAAGTGGTTAAATGATTTGCACTAACCTCATCATAAAATCAAGCCATGCTTGAGGATTCTTACGAAGAGCATTAACAACAGGTAAATATTCATGTGGCTCTACTCCATACTGTGCCAGAATCTCTGCCACCTCAGCTGCCTCTGTTAAATCCATATATCGTAAACCGCGTTACACCGGGTAATTTCCTCCGCTAATTAAACGGTTTAAGTTTTAGTCGAAGTTGGTCTTACCAGTCTCAGGAACGGCCACGATCTCTTCTTGTTCTCGTTTCATCTCTCTCGCGTAATGATCTGCTTCGCTCTTGGCCGCTAAATACCTATATTTATAATCAAAATTTCATCAGTTTTACTACACTCCATAGTTGCATCACGAATCTCGTCATATATAATTTATTAGTATAAACATAAGTATAAATAAATCATCATTGCATGCAAGCATGTTACATGATGTAGGGCTTATATAAACCAAACGACTACAAAATCTATGTGTGTGTGTGTGTGTGTGAATCAATAACCTATATTTTATTGCCACTAATTCGCAATTTCATTAAGAGTAAACGTTCATATATATGTAATTCGATTAGAGTTAACTAACCCGCCAAGTCCCATGGAGATAGCACCAGCGGCAACTTCCGCGATACCTGCGGTCAGGACGATAGTCGAAGAGGCATTAGCACCAGAGAGTCCGGCGGCGAGTGCAAAAGGAACGGTTAAACCATCAGAGACGCCGATGATGATGTCACGGACGATTTCTCCGGCGGTGAAGTGTTTCTCGGTGTGATGATCGAGAAGTGATTGCTTCTCAGGGTCTATAGAGATCCTTGTGATGTTATCTTCGTCCGATGACATTTGAAGATTCGAATATTTTCTCTCTTTTTCTTTTCCTTTCAAGTGTTAGAAGTGTGGAAACATGAGATATGTTTGTGTGTATATATATACGCGAAGAACGAGGGGAATATCAAACCGTTTTTTATTATTATTTAAATTTCATTTTCATATTATTTTAAGTTTATATTTGTTACCACTTATAACAAAGATAAATTTTAATGATTTTCTACAAGTAGTTACCATAAGTTTGCAAAAATATTTGTTAAATATTACCTCAAGTCCTGCCACATGACTACCCCAGATTACACAAATCTATGACTATTTAAAGTTTGAGTAGCAATATAAGTTTTAAATGTCCATAAATTTGTACTAAACGTTTACAGACAACAAATACATATATAAAATGGTTTTTATGGGTTTTGAAAAATAAAATTAAACTCATTAAATCACAGGATCTAAAAATTAAATATTTAACACAAAACTAAAGATATAAATTTTGTTCTAAATCTAAATTAATATATAGATGACAAGTGTGTGAACGAAATTTTATAATTTGGATACATAGAACATTTAGTTTTGTGGGGATTGTTAATCGGAGGAGAATGTCGATATTGCCAGATTTTTGGTTAGTACGAGAAGGCAGTTCAGCTGTTAGAAGAGAAGTGTTAACTACTTTTCATGTAGGGACATGGTTTCTATCGACTTCTGGCTGCGTTGTGGCCTTCTTGAAACAATAATATGGTTGGAACAATTTTTATATAGATAAAACACAAGTTGGACAACATAACTAGTTGGAGAGTCGAGAAATCAAGAAAAAACAAAAATTATTTCGTTTTGATCATGGAGTAATAGGAATTCCAATATAGTATGTATGAATCTGAGAACCTTAATTTCAATGCTTGAAGTTTGTATGTGCGTGATCGTGTACTCCGACTTTTACATGGTTTATGTAAACATCATCACTCAGGGTTAGGGGGTCCGTAGATCGTAGATCACCAAAACTTTATTCACCGATTAGATCGTAGGCGTTCCACACGAGATCTATAAGACAAAGGGAAACAGTTTTGTATTTTGATCAGAAGTCAGTTAAAAGTGCGCGTGTTTGCCACAGGCTTTTCAACAACATGAAACCACCACGTATGCATTTTCTACGTGGACACACACGAAACTTTCTGTAGAAAGTTATATAAGAAAGCTACAAGCCCACAAATCCTTACAAAGTACAGTATGAGTCTGCAAAAGAATAACGGATGAGAAAAAGTTATTTGCATGAAGCCATTTACATCGCTCCAATTCACACACTTTCATGTATTTCTTGTTTAACTTTTCTGAGCATACTCGAGATTATTAGAAACATTCAAAGTCTCATGTGACATAAAATAATAAGAAGAGAATATCCAAAATTTCTACTTCTTATACGGTTACTGTAATATAATGTTAAAATGAATCAAAGTTCATATTCATCCATTTTATAATTAATTGAGATTTTGAGCACATAAAATATCAAAATTTCATCCAAATTTAATTTAATAAAAAATTCAATAAAATATTAGTTTAGCTAATTAAAACAGATTTTTCTTTATTACAAATCAAAATGTCGATTTACTTATTTTGTCGATCAAAAGAAAAGAATCAATTTCGACGTTGAAGCTAGGTCGGAGAGGTAAAATGCTTTGGTCTCTTTTGAATGTCTTTTGCATCTTTGCCCTTTGTTGAGAAATAAACTCACATATGCTCAAATAATTCTTTATCAACTTGAAATTTTCAAAACTTAATAGAGCATTAAATAATCTTTTTGCGCTTGATGGGTGTTGCTGCTTCTATGTAGAAGCTAAGTTAATGAAAGGTTTGGGCGTTTTGCGGTATGTGTAACATAAACACCACTCAACCAATATATATAGCATTTATTTAACCGTGGACCAACCTTGCAAAGTTTATTAAGCGTATTCTTTAATCATCTTTTCGGTACAAAGTTTCTATTGCCTCTTTCCCTCACTCTCAAGTGTCAACCCAACCAAACACGAATTCACCCACGGCCGATCTCATGAAAAAGTGAGATTCTCATTCAACGATGGTTTCAACTTTCAAAAGATCGATGTCCCAATTCTATGATTCTTCCGAATTATTTTTTTTGGGCCTAATTCACTTATGGTTAAAATTGTTTTCAAAAAATTCTAGTTATTGTTTCTTGTTACATTTTATCTTGGGCTTTTATTTTTAAAATTGGGCTTATGCTCATTTAATAATTTTGGGTACAAAAATCGTATTATTTGGCATTCTTCCTAATGAAGGAAATTTTTTTTCTGCTGAGCATATTTGTTGGTGGATAGTTCTAATCGTATTATTTACAAAATTAGACGACGTTTTGGAAAAGAATAATAATTTGGGATTACCTCGTGAAACCAAATATAAACCGAACCAAAACCGGAAAGCCACTCTTGCTTTTTGCTTTTGTTGACAAACAAATTTACAAGTAAACCCAAAAATCACAAACGACAAAACAGTTCGAGATTTGCATAACAACTTCGCCGCCATAAGGGTAAAACCGTCAACAAATCCCCCAATGTCACGTGATATACCCAAAAATGATAAGAAAATATTAAAAAAACAAAAAAAAACCTCTTCTCCTCTCTCTCTTCTTCTCTTTTTCTCTCGTCGTCGCAAAGTCTCTCTCTCTTCAGTCATGGCAATAACCGTATACGACGCTTGCAGGGAGAGGCAAAAAGCCACCAAAATCATCATTATTAACGATTCTGCCATCCCTTCCTCTTCGTCCTCCTCCTCCTCTTTGGTCAACCTCTCCGCTACTACTTTCCGAGACAGCATCCGATCGTTTCTCCGTGACTACGCCGAGACGGAAGATTACACCGTCGACGGAAACACCGTCTCTTGTATTTTACTTGCTAGCCAAGCAACCGGCGTCGTTTTCCCTCTTTTCACCGTCGAAGAACGAATCTCCGACGCCGATTCCTCTCCTATTAATCCTCTCTGCGATATCTGTAGATGCGTCGGTATAAAAACTATTCACCTTCATCTATAGATCGTTCGATTGCGATTCTGTTCTTTTTTTCCGATCTCCGTCGATTCACGTTTATTAGATTTCTCACCCGAAATCGTTTTTCTAGGGTTTTGTTTTTGCATCAAATAATGATTTAATTAATGTTTATATGTACGAAAGGATGGGGGCATCATTATGTAACGAAGAGAAAGTATCATCTGATAATCCCGGCGAGTGATGAATGGAAGACGCCGTTGACGAGAGAGAGCTTAAAGGCGAATAGTAATAATACTCATCATCTGATGCATGGTGTCATTCACTGCAATGGCTTTGGTCACTTGCTCTCCATCACCACTGATGCTGCTTCCAGTTACCTCTCTGGCGACAGGATCATGAACTTTTGGGACCGTCTTTGCTCCACTCTTCACACAAGGTTAACTTTCATTTTTTTCTTCTTTTACTTATTTTTCTCCAACATCACTTACAATTAATTAGAGCTGGTTTATTCTACAAGAATTTGATACTAGTATAATGGAAGACCAAAAAAAATTCCTTTTTTTTTAATTATAGAAATTTTTTGACGAGCATAATTATTAAAATCTTAAATAAAAAAAATAGTATTTTTCCGTATTTTTTTTATCGTTTTAGAATATTCATTTAGATTAATAAATCTTTTTATCTATATAATAGCATTATTTAGTATCACTTATTATTGTTATTCAGTTATCAATTATATTTTTATTAAAAGTAAAAGAAAATATTTTATAATAAAAGTAATATTTTACGTGCACGATAATTATTTTAAGATAAAAAATTTAAAACATTATAGAAAGAATATATATTTTTGTTTGTTAGTATTTTTTGTACCAGTTCATAAATTTTTTTGTAAAAATTAAATACATCAGAACTACGTTTTATTAATTACTAACTATATTTTCAATATATTTTAAAAAATAAAATTATAATTTATATATTTTCTTCAAATTCTTTTTTTAACTAAAAAATCTTATATATTAGAATAAACGGAATGTTAAAAATTTCAAAAAATAAATTTTCATTAATCATACTCTTTCAATTTTATTTTAGTTGAAGTTTTATAATTTTCACGTCTATTGAAAATGTATATGTAATAAAAAATTAACTCTTCTTCACTAATTGAAAACAAATTACGGCAGATTAATATAAAAATAAAATAATCATTCCACATCACCATTTACATAAAAATAAAATAAGAAAACGTTAATTATTTTAAAATAAGAGATTGTGGCATTTCAAAGTCAGACTAAGTTTCTTTTTCTAATTATAAGAAATATTATAACATTGATTTTAGAGATTTCATATCGACAATATCATCAATAAATTGGGATGAATAGATTTTAATTTACTAACTATAGATAATAAATTGGAGTTAATCTAGTATTCTAATTCAATATAAGATTGGTTTGAGTTTAAGATTTTGATGTCTAAGCAAAATCGCGATATTGATTTTTGAATTCCGCATCAAAGCATGTTGTTATTCGTTGTATGATTTCTAGATTCTATCTAAAATACATAAGATGCAAACAACGTATATGCTGGTTTTCTAGTCATCCATATATATCATTGTGGATTCAAAATTAATGTATTTTATAAAACACTAGTTAATTAACCGGAACAAATGATGTTTAGTGGCTAGGCTGTGAATGGAAGATGTATAAACGGTGGATAATTGATGGAGCTATGTGTTTAGTAGGGTTAAAGAATAATGTTTATATGAAATTGTTAACCATCGATTATGTCTTTGCACGCAATGACTTCAGGAAGATTTCACTGGATGATACATCGAGGAAGGGATCGATGGATCTGAGGCTGCTCCATGGTGTTGCATATGGTCGACCATGGTTTGGGAAATGGGATTACAGTTTCTCTCATGGAAGCTTTGGGGTCAGAAAAGAACAATATAGTCGAGCTATTTGCATTCTTAGCTCTATGGAAGTTGACAAGATAATGGAAGATTTCTCTGGAACAAAAAAAGAGAGATTGATAAAGATGATCATCAGTTTTTACGCAGATTTAAGTGAAACCCCATTGGTCACTCTCTCTGAGTTGCTTCAGTTCATGCTTGACTTCAGTTCCAAAGCTCCCGTTGAAAGAATGACTGCAATGGCACTAGTAGCAATGTCTTTGGATCATGTTTCAAATCCAATTCTTGGAGCTGACGAGGACGCTTCGGACAGCTCTTTTTGCTCATCACCTGATCAGAAGGAATCATATTATAACGGGAATGATTCTGTCACAGACTCTATCGTAGACGAAAAGAATACTACAGTTGTGGACATGAATCCCCCTAAGTATGAATCATTTGATGCTATGGCCAAGGGGGAATATTCTAGATGGCCTGGAAAGAGGTTGGAAAACGCAGCTCAAGCGGTTCTCAAAGTTTTTAATGAGAGAAACAGCGTCATTACTCGCCAAGAGCTCCGCGAGGCTGTTAGAGGTAGCGTTGGTGATACAGGGTTGATTGATTTCTTGCTCAAACACATTGACAAAGTTCTAATAGGAGACCAAGTAGTTCAGAGGTTCACAAGCCCGGACTCACGGATGCTACAATTCTCCCTCCGAAAAATCAATTCTCGTGCTCTCGATCGACAAGTGAAAAAGAGAAGGAAAACGAAACCGTATGGAACCGATGAATGGAGATCAATCACTCCGGGGCTAGATCCGTATGAAGACATTCTCTATCTGTATCAGAATATCTTGCTAACTTATCCTAGTTCAGACTTATACAGTAATGCCTCTGAGGTTATCTTGAACTGCAAGAGCTTTGTGAAAGAATGGCCCGTACCGTCGTACCAGGAACAGAACACTTTAACAGTAAGCTGCCAAGTCTTGCCCAGTCACGAAGAACTACTCAGAGACTTCACCCGGGAATTTCCGCCTGGAGAACTCGTGATGGTTCCTCTAAACGCCACCATCAGGGAACTTAAATCTGCAGCAGAGAAAGCTCTGAGGGATACTTACTGCGTTATGGAGAATTTTGAAGTGTCGGAGATCAAAAACAAAGATCTTGAGAAGATTGAGGAGACCACTGGGCTGACGTCAGAAGGTAATAAGATTAAGACAGAGTTTCTGGTGACAGGGTTTGGTCTGGATACCGGGACAGAGCTGAGGTATGAAGGCGGGTTTGATGACTGGACCGTTGACTGCAAATGCGGAGCTAGAGATGATGACGGTGAGAGAATGGTGGCTTGTGATGTTTGCAAGGTTTGGCACCACACGAAATGCTATTCCATAGAAGACGATGAAGCTGTGCCTCCGGTGTTTCTCTGTAACAGGTGTTTTGGAGATCGCTTGAGATCCAAGAAACGCAGCCTCGCCAGTCGAGAGCACTAGTAATTAACTTGCGTAGCTTGTTTTTTGGAGATCGCTTGCGACCCAAGAAATGTGGTTTCCCTATTTTGTTTTTTTAAATAGTTTAGCTATGATCGATCGTGCATTCTTATGGTGTACATTTCCATACCATTACTTTAGCCATTGATTGATTTTTACTTTGTTCCGTCAGAAAAAACATGACTGCATCAATGTATATGTAATGTATAATCCATATATTTATGTCCAAGAAAATTGGCTTCAAAACGTTGGATTATTTAAAACTTATAATATTATGTATGTCCCAGACTTTAGAAATGTAAAGATATCTCTGTTTCTCTATACTATTACTCATCTCATACATGAATTTATAGTTGTGAATTGTTAATATGAAAACATGGATTTCCTTTTTTAGAGAACAAAAGAGTGAGATATTGCAACCCCTTAAAGGGATAACTTTTCATAAATCTTATGGTTTATTTGAAAAGCGAAAAATAATATAGTTTTCAATGAAAAGAATAGAACAGCTACTAAAACACTACAACACGTAATTGTGGAAGTAGAAAGCTGAAGAAGAAATGGAAAGGAGGATGAAGAAGAGTATGAAGAGATTTGTTTGACCATGACCATTCCTACGTATGGTCCCTCTAAAGATTCTCCGGTCAACACTTGTTACGTCAACGCTTCGTGGGTTGACTATGGACAAGTGAGTGGATTGGAATGGTGCTATTCGGGATAATATGGGATCATTTACCATCGGACAACAAACTTTTAGAAGAAGTCTTTCATCTCTACATGCAGAGGTAGATGGGATGATTTGGGCGATGTCATGTCTCCGAGAGAAGAGAATAACGACGGTACAATTTAAAACGGACTGTTCCAACCTAATCAAAATGATGGAGGACTCGCTGGATTGACCAGCTTTCAAAAATGAGATAAAACTCTTAAATGACTTAAGAGTTACTTTTGATATTTGTAATTTAAGTTTAATTCTTCGAGTTGAAAATTCCAGTGCCGATACTTTTGCGAAAAGGGTTAGAGCACGTGGAATAATATTTTTCCATGTAAGTTAGATTTTTCCGAATTTTTTAGATTTTACGGAATTCCGAAACCCAGATTAAACTTGATTTAATATATAGAATTAGTTGACAGAAAAAAATTGTTAATAAATCATAAAACAGAATATACTCTAATATACCATGTATATTATTTTTAACTTTTATCACCTTTTTAACATATTTTTTCTTATATTCTATATATATTTAATTAATTTGTATTTTTCCCCACATTTTTCTCTTTGTTCTTTTTTTAATATTAAATATCAAATGACATACATGACAATGTGTTTTTTTTTTTTAAATTAAACAGTTATAAATTTTTTTAATGTTATCCTGCACGATGCCCATAAGAATTTAGTAGTGACTATAAATGAGTACATAGTAGATAATATTGTACAACCTGACTATACTATTGAAGATGGATACATGACATGTGGAACATGCATAACATTGAGATTGAAAAGCACATGCATTATTCTCCATCGCTCCAACTCCAATATATCACGACTCCTTCAGTTAAATCTGTCATATCCAATTGGCTCACAACATTCCTCTTTTATTCTTTACTTTTTGTCTGCCATAATCATACCCAATTAATAAAAAATTTGTATTACTTTCTATTTTGATTTTTAAAATTTCTAAAGTGGATTTTGCTGCCAAAACATTATGACCATCATTCTTCTTGTATCATTGATCATATATCTTTTAATAAGGCGAGCCAATAATTATCAATAACAGTGATCCAGCCATAAGACGAGGATGCTCTATGATTAAAGATTTCTATTTTATTGAGTTGGTTTAAAAGATAGTAATAGTCTTGTTTTTGTTTTAATTTATTTTGTTCGAGATAAATATAGCGACAAAGGTCTCTCTTTGGCCCAATAAACGCGCCATGCTGACTAGTGAGGCCCAGGTGGTCAATATTTATATATGTTTTCTACATATTTTATTATATCTGCTTAACTACTGTATTACGAAATTTGATAATTAAAATATCTTAAATAAAATTCTACAGATTGGCTCAAAATAAAATAAAATATACGGTCAAAATTCACTTTACATAAATAAATTTGAATTCATATATTTTAGAATTATAGTTTTGTAATTAAACAAAATAAATTCTAGAGACAGTCATTTGATTGGCAAAAAAAACAGCGAGATATGATCATTTTAAGGGATATGATCATTTTATTATAAATCAATACGAGTCGTGAATTATTTTTTCCCGCAAATATTTTATATCACCCTCTGTTTTATACTTTTTTCTAGTTAAAACATGCAAAAATATTGAATTTAATTTAGGTTCTGTACTGAAATCGTAAGAATATTATGCTTCTATTCTTATTTTGTCAGTCGGTGCTTCTATCTTTTAAGTTATGAATTATTAATTAACATTACTCTATTTAAATATAGATAAGAAATGATAATGATGGGTAATACTATTTTAATTGAACAAAAAGCTATCTGATATAATGAATATATAAAACAAGTTGCCATAGACCATTATCGTGATCATTTGTTATAATGTATGCATATATTTTCGCAAGTTTTTGCTAAAGATTGATTTACTATTAACTTTTTCTGATATATACGAAAGACTTTGTAAAATATATTTTCCTTTATCAATTCTGGAGAGAATACAGAATTGTTGCAAGGAGCTTATTACAAGAAGAGAAAGAAGGAGCTAAGCTAAAGTCATGAATTTTAACATGAGCACCAAAAAAGAGAAATTCTGAAGAAACTATTACGAGCGAATGTACCTATCAATTTGATCTTTAAAATCATTAAGAATATTGCATAATATTCACATTTACTTATTTGTGGGTTCCAGTGAATCAACACAATCTCATGGACACCAAAATTTTGAACACCTTTTTGGGCCCATATCTCTCTTTTCTATATGATGAACTATAAACAAATCACTCATACGCCCTTCCACATCACTATCTCTCTGGTATTTTTTCTTCTTTTTGTCTCACAGCATTCACTATCTCTTTATAAGTTAATTAATTTTTAAACATAATATAAAAAAATCCTTTTCAAATAGAAAATGAAAATACTGTATGGCCATATAACAAAATCCCATAAAAGAAAGAGAAAAAAATCAATAAAGAGGAGATCTTCGAGAAATTCCTTTTCTCTTGAGTATTCTCATGAGGGGTCTCAGTGAAAAATTACTCAATAGAACTTCTGAGTCTTCTGATACATCGGTGAGTGACGATGTGCATGATTTTTTCTCTTCCAAGCTTCCGTCTTTATTAGAGTGTTCTTTCTCCAAAACACTTTGTTCTATTTTTGGAGAGAGACAAAATTTGCGCTTTTTCGGAGGAGCTGATGAAATCTAACAAACAAACAAAAACAAAGCAAATGTCCTTCAGTTATTTGAGCATATTATAAACTGCAAAAATAAATTACTGTATTTGACTTCAGACGAATTCTGCGAATTTCAAGTTTATAAAACGTGTTTATGATGTGTATACAATTCACATACTAAATATAAAGAATGTCCGAATTAACGTTTAAGAAAATGATACTCCTATGTTGATGTGGGTTACGTGTCAAAATAATAGATATACATGAAAGATACCATCACGTTTTTTTTGGTGTTACGGGGCCTTACGGCTTTTCCAAAAGAAAATGTATGAATTCCTTAGGAAAAAATAATAATATGATACTAGAATATTGAACATACTCTTAATATTGAAACTAATATTGTTGACAAAATGAGATGAAACATTTTTAAAAGTAAAGAATTTATGTGAACATACTCTAAAACCAAAGTATATTCGAGTGTGAACTCTACTGTTGATAATGTGTACAATTCAAATCAGTCATAGTTATCTTATGTCAGAGAGATATGCCTCGTTCATCTACTAATAAAGAACTCTTTTTAAAATTTCAAGATTGTTCTGTAAAACGTTTAGTATATAGCTTCTAGTCAAAACTTTTAAATGTTTTTATTAAAAAACTTTCAGGAAACTGAAATTGAAATATCAAATATTACCTTGCAAGAGATGGAACAAAATCGATTAGGACGATCTTGAATATATCTTTTACAAGTCACGCATGAAGCTCCATTCTTGGACTTTGTTGAAGGTCTTGCATCTTTTGCTTGGGGCCTCGAATTCAAATGTATTGCCTTTTCTCCATTTATTTTATATGTCTTTTTCCATTGATCATAAATGATCGCCAACCAAATAAAAAAAAGGCAAAAAAAAGTATATCATGTCAATTTGAGATTTCATAAAATCCGATCAAAACAGATATCACAACAGAAGTTTAAAAAAAACAAAAAAACTCGTATCAAAACAAATTTTATTTAATTTATAAAAGATTTAGATATTCAAAATAAAATAAAATAAAATAAAAAAACCTGTATCTCGGAGCAATCAAAGTAGTGTTGAATATCGAGGAGACGCAGAACATCTTGATAAACATATTTGCAGATCTGAAGACGACGATGGAGAAAATGAGCTTCTGTATTACAACAATGTCTGCAGATTTCCACATTACAGTCAATGCAAAAGACGTTCTTCTCGTTCTTTCGAAGGTACTTATGATTCATACATATACCAAAGAACTCTAAGCTCAACAGCGTCACTATCCAATCTTCATCTACTCTTCTCTTCTCACTCTGCAACTATCATATATATATTTTACAAAATATAATTATATTAGAAACCTGATTGAAAACTATAATGAATTTATATATGGTCTACGATGAAAATTTAAAATTGAATCGGCTTATTATTTTTTTTCTTAAATATGAAACCTGTAGAAAGTTTGAAATATTATTATTGAGTTAATATATGAGTTACATATGACTAACTTGAAACTTCGATTAGAGGTTTAGTTTGCAACAAATAAAAAAGCCAATTTATTTTTAAAAAGATGGAATATGCAGTAATTTGAAACTCTATATATATTTATAATGAATATAATATACACATGAAGAAATTACAAATTTGAATTGCACGGATTCATTAGCCAGAAAAAAAAAAACATTTTTGATTGTTGTAAAGGATAATTTCTGCAGATACTTTATTCGTTATGATTTGTAATTTTTTGTAGAAACTAGAAAACTTGAATGTAAGGGATTCGTTAGCAAAAATTAAAAAGGATGAGATCTGCAGAAATTTTTAAGCTTATTGGTGTGTATGATGAAATGATATAGTACAAATTAAAAACAGAGGAGATGAATCGGAAAAATAATGTATATATATTAAACAAGGGTTTGTACCAGATTCATTTGGGGTGTGAGAACTGAATTCCTTTAATCGATCAGATGTGCAGAGTTTTCTATCTCTTCGATAAAAATCATCCAAGTTAAAAAGAAAAATATTTAGGGTTCTTGGGGAAGAAGAAGGAGAGGCGAAAAGCTAAAAAGAAAAAAGAAGAAGAAAGAAGTGATTGTAGTGTGAATAAATAGTACAAGGCCAAGGAAATATAAACAAATTATATTAGGAATGTTTCATTAATTGTATATTGTGTTTTGTGAGCAATTATTAATATATAAGGAAAATGAAAAACAACTTTTTATAATTAATTAAATAAGGGAAATATCAAAAGTCCAAATAGTCAACAATAACTGTGGCTCTTTTATACCTAAAATGGATGGCAGGCGGGAATACGAAAGACGTGTAACTAATAGTACATTCTAAATTCTTACCTTCAAAAGTTATCGGTTTTATTTTTCACGAAATAAGCTCCATATGATTTTTAATAGAAATGGAATCTGCTAATGAGGTCATTAATATGCAAATTATATAATATTCTAATTGAGTGGACATAATTTGACTTTGAGGGGGAAAAAGGTAGTCTTTATAATTTAGATGGTGCGATAAAGGTAAGCAACGCTTCCTATATTTACTCCGAAATTTCCAAGGAAACAAGCTTATTAAATTTAGAATTATATCATTCTCTACATATACATTAATTCATACATAGAAATATTAGATGTGGAAGATAAACCGCTCGCATTGCAGATAATATTACAAAAAATCGCATTGATAAACCAGCAAGAATTAACAGGTTGACCAAAAACTAAATAAAAAATAATCACTATCTTATCTCCTCTTTTTTTTTTTAATTGTGCAACGGTCACCATTGTATGATAGTGCAATTTACTGAACCAGTAGAGATGAAAAAAACATGATTAGTTAGAAAGATATTGTATCTATCATATCCAAATTCAAATTCAGCACATATTAGCACTATATACCGATTACGTTTTGTAAAATTATCAATCGTGTTCTCTCGTAAACAGTTTTACAATTACAGAAAAATTTGGGGAGGGGTGGGGTGTTAGATACATGATTTTAAAAAGTTTAACAGAATTTGGATTTGAATAGATTGTGAATTTAATACACAAATGTAAAATTTATAAATAATTTTAGTACTTGACGATTTTAAATATATTATTTTATTTATAATATTTATATTTTTATGAATTGAAATTATATGATAATTTTTTTATTATAAAAATATGTTTCTAAAATAAAAACGCAAACTTCCAATACATATTTAAAGAAGTTGTTTTGAAAGCGTTATAAAAACGAGTTTTCAAAAGCCTCCAAAAGATTCCGATTTTGTCTAGATTCCAAAACAAGAAACGGACCTTTAATGAAGCTTCTGTGATACCTATGTTTTTAACTATTTATTGGTTTGAACGAAAATGTGAAGTAATCTAAACCATCTTTGATGAAGATCTTGAATCCGAGAGTCTAGTGATATCCAATTGTGAATGAATTTTTCTATTTGCCTCAAAAGTTCAGGAATATGCAAAATAATGGATATGACAATTCTTCACCTTCAAAACAGCTTAAAACATAATTTAGAAAGAAATGTGTATCAGATTATATAGATATGATCATATGTTCATATTAATATGCTTCGTATAGTCGCACTTCAAATATAGGTCTATCCAACTACCAATTAAGATTTTTGCAACGTCAAGCCACAACGTAAATAAAAACAGATAAGCGAAAAATTAAAAGTGACGATTTCGATATTCTTCCCGCTCACCATATATACACAAAATTATCTCCCACTGTGAGCGTGTTATGCATAGCAAGACTAGCAATAAATCTACAACGCATTAATCGTTGATTGAACCAGATAAGACATGTCCATGGAACTGTCGGAATTCTTCATGAGCTTGATTTCACGTATGGTAGGAGGAGAATTGATATTTAGCGGGGGTTATATTGGCTATAGGATTTTAATGGATTTTAAATTTCAAACAAAATACTAATTAAAATATGAGGTAAACATACAGATTTAGAAATATTAATTAAAATCAAGTTGTTGTATGTGAAAATAAAACTTTATAAAGAATTAGAAATTTATATGGATTTCCAAATTAAATTAAATATATAAACTTGTAAAGTCATCTTATATGTATTCATCTGCTTAGTGCCTCCATAGGAATTTATGTGGTTTGTTATCATTATTAGGGATAGGATGTGCTCAAATCAGCATTATCAACAAATGAAGTTGTTGTACTCTGGTCTGATGCAATCTCCATCCATCGGATCAATTAGCAACACATTAATATGGACACCAAGAATTAGAGGACCAGCTTGACCACTGATGTCCACTAATCTCTGCACCAGAAGCCAATGATCGAACCAAGCTGACGTGGAAGCATTATTAGTCACCTTCACTTTGATAAGGTATTCTGCTGTGTTCTGAAACTTCAACATTTTCTTCCAAATCTATGATCTGAGAGTAATGTTTGGAGTAGCCTAGAAAGACGAGTTTCCCGCCAAGTTTGGTCCAAAAAAAACAAAGTGATCCTAATAAAGAGAACAGTCTATAATCGAGTTTAAGCACAAATAGTTTAGATACATCACGCCATTGATTAATATGTTTTAAGATTCTTCAACGAGCTAAAATATAATAAAAATGGGATTCTCGTGAATCTATTCACTATGTCTGTGCTGTATACTTGAGAGAACAATCCATCTAGAGTTTGAATATCCATTTAGAGAGCTTCCCAAAAAGACATTGATGCGATCGAAAATAGTCTTGCTTTACATTTGCTGTCAGCTGGTTTAAGCAGTAAAGAAATGGCTTACACACTGCCAAGCTACCTTATAGGGGAGACGTAGGAGTATACCTTTCTCCTTTTAAAAAAACCTGTCTATAAGTAAAGAATCAACGACATAAAGAAGAGGAGAGCAAAAAAAAGTGGGAGAGGGCGAGAAAGAGCACTCCAAAAACAAGAGAAAGAGTTTTTGAGGATGGATGAAGTGTTTACTTAGGCAGCAGAGAGTATTTGGGAAACGTCAAAATAGGAAGAAAGAGCTTCATATCTAAGACCTCTCAGAGAGTCAGAGATCATTTTATCTTGCAGAAACACTACAACGATGATATTACACTTTAACCAAAAGTTTGCAGGAAAAAATAGATAAGTAATAAGTAAAAGCTTCAGAGAAAAACAAAGAACCAAAAAGAGAAACAAAAGAGAAATTTTCACACAAATGAAATGCTTCATCTTCTTCTACTACTAAAACGTTTTAACGAAATCTTGAAACGTAGTATTTATTTCTTCAACGTCCATCCACAGAAGTGAAGGAGTCAGCAAATCCAGATGGGCGAGTTGGGATACTTGTCTGTGTATTGTCTTTGCTTCCGTAAACAGAAGAAGAAGATCCCGAGTCATCCGCGGTTTGGCTAAGTCCCTCAGAAGCTTGCCATTTCTTAACAGCCTGTGGAAGCGGAAGATCGTAGTCTATCCCGTAGAGGTCATCAGGATCGGCCTCAGTGGGTTTCCATTGGACGGTGAGTGAAGAAAGAACGTTAACGATGTGAGACATGTCTGGTCTTTGGTAAGGCTCACGTGCACAGCAATGACCAGCAAGCTCCCAAACTTTTTCCACACTGGCTAAGGTTTCGTCGTCGAGCTTGATGTTTGGGTCAATTGCGTTTTTGAAGGCATTCTCGTCTTTGTCTTTGCTGGCTGCTACACGACGGAACCATGTCACCAGATGGACACTGTCCTCAGGTTGCGTCTCATCTAAGGCTTTACGACCAGTGATTAGCTCCATAAGTATGACCCCGAGACTAAAAATGTCAACTTTGGTCGTCACTCTTCCCGTCACTGCCAAAATCAAACCAGATAGCAATTGTAAAACTTCGGCATTTGTGGTTAGGTGCAAATCAAGAAAAGTATGAAACATTAAACAATTGGGTAGGGATCAAAACAGTTACAAACCTGCATATTCTGGGGCAAGGTATCCAAAAGTCCCAGCGACTCGAGTCTCAATGGAGTATTTACCCTCAGGGGCTAAACGGACTAACCCAAAGTCAGAGACTTTAGCTCGCATATCATCACCAAGAAGGATGTTTGATGGCTTTAGATCCCTATGGATGAAACTCTGATGTGCAAGCGTGTGCAGATACTCGACACCTCGAGCTACATCCAATGCAATTGCCAACCGTCTAGTCCAGTCGAGCGGTTTTCGCTCTTCTTCTTTCCAGTGGAACAAATGCTGGCTCAGTGTTCCCTGTGGCATGTACTCATAGACAAGCAGCCTCTCGTTACCATCAAGGCAGTACCCAAGAAGCGCAACGAGATGACGGTGACGCATTTTAGTCAAGACAGTGATCTCGGATTTAAACTCAACAAGTCCCTTATCACTCACAACCGAAGACTCCATCCTCTTGACAGCTATTTTCGTACCGTCGTGGAGTTCGCCTTTGTAAACTGTCCCGAAACCGCCTCTCCCGAGGATATTCTCTTCGCTGAAGTTGTTTGTCACATTCCTCAAAACCTGTATAGATATAACCAAGTTCCCAGACTCCACGACGTGAATGTCACTGTTCGCACTTCCGCTGTGGCTGTAAGAGCTCTCGGTTCCTCCCCCATTGTTAAGACTCGAAGCTGCAACAGTGAGTTTGACGGCGTCTTCATCACCCGAGTGATGCGGGTGAATCACCATGTTGCTGTTTGGACTCTGAACTTTAGCTGGTCGCCTTCTTTTCTTCGCGTAGAGACAAACACCGAGCCCAACCAGACACAATGCACCAACAACACCACCAACCACAGGAACAATAATCTTGACATGGCTTGACTTCTTAGAACTTCCGCTGCTGCCACTAGACCCATCATTTCCCCCTGAAGTCCCATGGGAACCACTAGGAGAGACAGGTCCTTCCTTTCCGATGTTAACGTTTCCAGTAGTCACCACATTCACACTTGCCCTGAACTTCGGCACACCTCCATAAATACTGTTGTTAGACACATCAAGTGTTCTAAGCTTCGGCAATGTGGTAAGCTCGTTGGGTATACTCCCGTTGAGTTGATTATTAGAAAGATTAATAGTTTCCAACGAGGTAAGCTTCGCAAAACTCGGAGATATCGTACCAGTGAGATCCTGCCTCCCTAGATTAACCACTGTAATGTTACTTCCAGAACAAGTAATCCCAACCCAGCCATCACAGGGATCATTTCCTTTCCAACTCATGGCGAGCTTCACCGGATATCCAAACGATTCAGCTATAGAGAGCAACGTGTTGACACGAGGATCACACGGAGTACCAGCAGTATCAAGACAAAAGCTATTCGAATCGGGTACAACATCAGCACTAACGGATTTGTCGAACGAAGGAGTTGGTCCTTGAAAGTGGTTATTGGTTAAATTGACAACAGTAACCGACTTGAGACCAGTCAAGGACTGTGGAACAATACCAGTGAGCTGATTCTCTCTTACATTGAATGTACTGAGAGACTGTAAACCAGAGAGATCAGGGATAGGACCTGAAAAGTCGTTTCCTTGAAGATCAACATCAACGAGGGAAGTCATGTTACTCAACACCGAGATGGAACCATTGAGCTTCTCCTGACCTAACTGACCATTGAGTTGGAGTTGCTGGAGTGAAGAACCAGCAAAGCTCGCAGGTAAACCTCCCTGAAGATAATTCCGAGAGAGCTTCAACGACGCCAAGCTCGGAAACGTCTGAGAGCTGAAGAAATCAGGGATCGTACCAGTGACGTTACAGTTGATAAGAGAGAGATTCTTGAGAGACGTCGCTTCCTTTACAGTCTCGGGAATCTCCCAAGAAGGAAAAGGGTTGTTGTCGAGATACACTTCTTGAAGAGAGTTCATCCCAGAGAAGAGGTTCTTAGGCGTGGAGTCGAAGAGGTTGTTGTGTAGATTCAGAGTCTGCAAGTGAGTTAAACCGGAGAGATCAGGGATAGGACCAGAGATGTTGTTCTGGAAGAACTCGAGTACGATCAACTCGGAGAGTTTCTGAAGATCAGGAGGAAGCGTGCCTTCGACTCCTTTCTGTTTAAGCTGAATCCTCGTGACTCTGTTGCTTCCGTCGCACTGAACAGTCTCCCATTTACAAGGGTTAGGGTTAGACCAATCGACGTCTGAGGTGAGATTCAGACTCGATTTCAGAGCTTCCATAGTCGGATCATCGACGCCGCCTTGCGAAACGGCGAAATTGGAGGAACCCAGTAACGAGACGAAGAAACAGAGGATGCCCAGATGAGATTTCTTCATCGGGTAGAGAGAAAAAGACTGGAGCTTTCTCTAGGGTTTTACGGTGGCATTGAAGGAGAAGAAAAAAGGAAAGCTTTTTACAGAGAGAGGAAAGAGGAAAGACAAATTAAGAGATGGAATCGGCGGAGATCGAGGGAGATAAGAGAGAATACAGATGACAAAATTAAAGTAAGGATCATTAAAGCATTTCCTTTTTTCCCCCTAAATTAAAATAACAAAACTATTTATTCTTCTGGACACAAAATTAGAACCAGAATTTAAGTTTCTTTTGTGTGTGTGGACTCTACTTGAGAGAGAGAGAGAGAGAGAGTGAGAGAAAGAGAAAAAGTGTCCATCTTTTATTATACTCCTAATTTTTGCTATATTTTTAAAAATGGTAAAAACGTTATGAGTACAGCTGTCACGCGGCGAAATTAAGTAGTGAAACAGTATAAATCAGCGAAAAAATCCGTAATAATCAAAACAAATGTGATTATCTACTTTATATGTTGTGTAGGTTTACAAATTCTATGAATCTCTTTTTGTATCCATATAGAATCATATTTGAAAGTAAAAAGATCGAAAGGATTGGTTTGATTGAATGTATGAGATAATTGGTATACCCCATTCTTACCACTTTAATGTTTGAAGAAGGAAACAAAAATCTACTGGAGATAAGAAAATGATATGGTCTTGATTTTGTAATTTTTCTTTGCATGTATCTCTATGATTGAGAGGTTTTCGGCATTTTTCGTCTAACTGCTAATAATATCGATTGTCTTTCCTATTTTTAAATATTGTTCTATAGATCTTGGATTTTTCTTCACATTATTTCCATTTGCTTTCTATAAAAGAATATTATTTTCTTCTATTGGCATTTGTGTGACAAACTCTCTCCAATGCGTGAAATATATATGTAGACTATTAAAAAACGCATTTAATATGGTGACGGTGGTATCTAATTAATCAAGGTCAAATTAGCCGAAAATAAATATCATTGTAACGTGTTAAAGACAGATTAATAAGATACAGCGTTTTTCTTTATTATTAATTTATTTTTATTCAAGAGTCGCGATTTCGTGAGTACTCGTAGTATTTCTTTTTCTTCTTTTTTCAAGAATATAATAAAAAAGGGCATGTCTGATAATTTAATATTAATCAGTCATTTGAATGGTCTAATCTTCCCACTAATTAATTATTGACCAGTCAGATAAATGCGATTTGTAGTACTGACAAAAAAAATAACTGTAAAGACAGACGCCGTGAAATCCGGAGGATATTAGCCACGCATTATCTTGATATTCGGCGGATTGTATAACGGTCGTTATTCACGCCGTTTACTTTTTGATGTTTTTTTCGTTTTTGGGTCATTTGTCGCCGTTCACCTTTACATGTTCGTTTTGGTGGATTTATTACTGAATAGTGAATACTGACCACTTTCACGGTAATCTAGACTATTCTCTTCTTGTGGCATTGAATGTCTGTTTTACTTTTATTGTATTACAAATAATATATTTTGGTACGACATTCATATAATTAAAACTATAGTTAAAACCAATAGTACGACTAGAAATGTTTAAATATAGAAACTCGCATATATTACCGTAATTAGTAGATAAGTAGTTGAAAGTAAGTAGCTAACAATAACACCGTTGTATTATACGCACCAACCATATTTTTTGTTTACAACTTACTTTGATTTCACGAAATGTAGGTAGATTGAACACTGCCCTATTTTTATGTCTAAAAAATGGTAAGACTACGTGAGAACAACTAGTCTGCAACGTTTTCGGTGACGCATCAACCATACTTATTTTATTTATTTCACTTCCATATCATTAAGAATCTTAGTGTATAAATATAAATTATTTATCAGCCGAAGTGATTAATTATATACTATATTTCAAGAAAGAAAACCATTTATCACTTCTACTATGCCAAACAGATTTTTGTAAGACTAAGCAGATTTATCACTTGTGTGCTAGAAAAAAAAATCAGCGAAAACAGTTTATCGGTTTTTTTAATAAACATTCTTCTCTAAAATTCAGCTATCCTATCTCTCTTCAAATTGTATGTCTCTTTGATTAGCAGCTCCGGCAACTTTTACTGGAGTTATGTTTTTTGTTTATAGTTTTTCATAGTAATGTTATGCTCATTTAATTATTCACATATTTGTAGTCGGTGAATTTATATTCCGATCAGCTATCTCTTATACAAAAAATTTCCAACATAAATTTGACTTCTAAAAATCAATATTATCAATTGTTAATTACCGACAAACTTCGTTAAAATAAAAAAATGACAGAAAAATACTTATTTAATTACTTATCAATGATTTAATCTTTAACCATAGATTGCGCACACAAAAAAATTCGACGTGTAGTTTACTTCATAAAATCAAAATTAAAATAGTCAATGGATAAGAATACTTATTTTAATATATATTATAATCATGTCAAAGTTAAATTAAATGGTCATTTTTTATTAAACGTTCATACATTTTTTTAATAAACATAAGTGAAATAACAATAACAAAAGATGACAAATGTGTTTTGTGACTTTTGTCTATTCCAACTTGAAGAAAACAACTACGAACATGTGATAACAATACAAATGTTTCGATTTTATTTCAACAACATAGATCGAGCTTAGGTGCATATATATGATTATTTCGACAACACCATGTGATAACTTACACCATGATTGACTAATAATATGGAAATGTTCTGCTTAGTTAGTCTTATGAGTGGATTAAGCGCATGTGAAACGAGCTGGGGATCACACGGCAGACTCTTAAGAGCCTGACCAAGTTTCAGAGTAATCTCCGATGATTCGATTGTGGTTTTACCGGCATTGCAGATGCACGCAGATGCCTCTGAGGGTGAATTCCTAGCTACGACAGTGCAGCATGGCCTCATCGTACGTTTGAGTGTTGGGGTTCAGGTTCAGGCGAAGTCTGGTAACACAACGTTGGAGTTAGGTCGAATTTCTGGGACACACCGGAGCGGCCGAGCCTGAGGTCCAGGAGCTTGGGCCACGGTAAAGCTTAAGTAGAAAAGGTTGATGATGAGGAAGAAAGCTATAGTGATGGTCATCATCTTCGTTGGAGCGTGTTTTATGCTAGATTAACCTTTTTGGTGTTTTCTTATCTTCTCATTTTTGTGTTTGGAGAGGAGAGTTGAGTCATTTACTTTAAAAAATGTGGGTTTGTATTTATCATTAAAAAAAAAAAAAACTTGGTCGCTTACAATGTGCTTACCTAAGATGTATTTAAAAATAAATTAATGAACAAATGTAATTTTTGGTCCTACATGTAGTACTGGACTACTACATAACAAGACATCTAAAAAACCTCATCTAGTCCCATCTAGATTCATCAAGCTCTTCCCCCATCTAGTCCCATTTCCCCCCAAGATATAACAAGACATCTAAAAAACCTCATCAACTCCCATCTAGATTCTCAAGAAGATCGTCGGCAAAGGCCCAAAATTTTACAAAACACTAACAAAGTTGTTATTCCTGCCAAAGGTTTTACTATTAACTTTACATACCGACACCAGTTATTATGGATTACTCTGAGCTTCGACATAATATAATCTTGGTATTCATAATATAAATTAATCATATGTAAACTAAACACACCACACTTAACCACTCGCTAGGAAATATATGGATTTTAAGGTACAAAGATTAGTGGTGTTATGTTTCAAGTTAAATGTTGCTACCTGGACATTATTCAAGGCCTATGTAGCGCATTATTTGGTCGGGTTTTCTCCAAATAATATTCATAAGGCCAAAATTTAGTGGGATGAGCTTTGCTTTCTAAAGACGGATCGAAGGGAGCTTGGGTGTGAGAACTGAGAAGAATACGTGATTCCACACAGGTATATATATGCTATGAATCTCATATGACATCTATTTTCACTCTCTGGTTTTTTATTGGTACGTAGGTTGGATACCCCACTACCTGCTTTGGATGCATATTTTTGGGCAGTTTAGAGAGTACTCAAGGCTCGTGGCAATGGTGAAAATAGCTCAAAATGAGAGATCTAGCCTATCCTTTCATCAAATTTGAAGATAAGAATGAAAACACGTTTTTTTCATATGATGATTGTCTTCAAATGGGATGATTGATAGACATAACAGGCGAGGTGGGCCGCCACTACAATCAGAATAGAGAGTTAGGGTTCGGCGAGAACGTATGTTTCAGTCTCTTTTCACTAAAATACTGGCTGCGATCCTATCCGGCTATCCCTCCGCCAAAGTTAGGTGAAGATATTGTGCTATTAAACGGTTATATCCAAATTACTATCCATTCTTTGATTAATTAAATAATTCGATATTCCATCAAAAAGTAATGTAAAGAATTTTTTTTTCTAGATAATCTAAAGAATGAGAAAAACTAAAAAAATATGGTCAAGAAAAATTATTGGGCGTCACGAATGAATTTGGAAATTCCGCAAAATTAACCAGATCGTACACATATGATTAATGATATATGTATGTAGCTTTTGGTTCCTCTAGATGAACCCGAGTTGCAACTTGCAGTTCACTTATGTAGAGGAAAGGTTTGGCAAGTAAATTAAATGATACGAACGGACTTTTCGTCATCAAAAGCCAAAAGTAATCTCTACGAAAGTTGACAAATCACACTAGTGCATCGAACTTGATCGCTAAGATTATGGAGTTTTTTTCAGCTTAGTTATAATATTTTGCTAACATCAACTTAGCATTTCCATTTCCTTAAAGAAGTTCGTTTCTTGATTTCTTCCATTTACCAAAAAAAACTTTTCCCGATGTTGTATTTGAGTCTAAGATATTAGACTAATCTATATTGTGCATTACCAAGGAACCGCATTAATTGCTATAGTTCTCGCATGCCTAAGCTTTCATTCGAAACAAGTTTTAAGACTTCGAGTCTCAATTAACTTTTACATTACTAGAACTGGAACTTGAGGTCGTTTCACAAACGTGTTAACAAATATGAAAACTGATATACTAACGAAATGGAATCAAATAACTCAAACGTCGTTATAAGAGGATCTCCCAGACTCCCTATCCAAATAATCTAATAAGACGAATATTAACCAAGCAGGTTGTGCATAAATTATGGTTCAGTTTGGGTTAATGTTGCTTAAATGTGGCTTGTATCTCTGAATCCTCTAAAAAAACTTAAAATCTTGGACTCAATCAACACTTGAACTAGTTCATATCAAATCGCTTGCGAATTCAACATATTTAACCATTAAACAAACGTCCCTTAGCAATCCAATATGCATTGTCATATGCATGAATCGTTGTTTTTGTTCGTCGAACTAAGTATGAGATCCATATAGTTTCACTTAACCAAATTTCTACAGAACCAATTATCAGTTAAATCACTAGCCAACAGCCGCATGATCCAAAACAAACGGTCAGCACAGAACATAAACAAAATTCTGGCTTTGGCAACGAGTAGACCGATTTATTGAATACTGATTTGGAGTGAAGAAATCCACACTAACCCTTAAACCAGAAATAGGTTTGGCAATGGGACAAGTGGTAGGGGGTCATTGTTAATCAAGCTTCAAAAGGATAATAAATACCCTCAAAATCAGTTCACTTAAGTTCACCAATTTCCGTAGATGAACAACAAAATGGCCCTACATGTCGTAACTCTCTTCCTTGCACTCAACATTCTGCTCCTCGGCAGAACTCAAGTCCAAAGCCGTCCACCAACCGTTCCACGCATCCCAGCACCGCCTTCTATAATGGCACCACCAACAATACGATATCCACCACCGTGTCCGCCACCTCCTCCACCACCGTGTCCACCACCGCCTCCTCCACGGTCTCTTCCATCCCTTTCACCAACGCCTCTTCCATCACGGCCTCCACCTCGTATCAGTTGCCTTAAGACTGACTGGCAAATACGAACATGTGGCAATATCTTGAATAAAGTCCCAGGATTTCTTAGTCCGCGGGGAGCACGGCCATGTTGTTCCATCATCCGTGATCGGTCAGACGCTGACGCTCTTGATTGCCTTTGCGAGTCAGTGGGAGCACCACGTCTAAGTCTCCCACCTAATATCATTACCCTTTCTAGGACTTGTGGTCGCCGTATTCCCCCAGGTTACACATGCCCATGACAAGTTCCTGGCTCTTCTAGTTAATAGACTAAAACTTACTCACTTAGTCACTTTACACTCAAAAATACAGTATAGCTAAAATATGCCTTGTAACCTCTTAACTTTCATCGACTACTTAATGCAATAAAACATCAACGAAGTTGGTTACGGCTTTTTCTTATTTGGTAGTCGTTTATTATTCTCTTGTTAGTCACAGTAAACCATTTGAGTTTAGAGATATCTCTAGAGCAAAAGAACCAAAAATAAATAAATAAATAATGAATGGACTTCCACAGAAGTCATATCTCAAACAAAGTTTCGTACTATTGAATGAATCACTTTCGTTCGATATTTAAGTTTACATAACACGTACCGTTTGGCTTTAAATCTCAAGATTCTCGACTAAAAGAGGTCTGGCTTTACTCCAGCGATCGTCAAATTTCATCTTCTTTAATTCATAAAATCTTACTGAAGGGTAACATTTTACTCCAAGTACCAAATTTCCTTGTTTTATTTATTTATTTACAGGTTACAATTGCTAAACATTTTTCTCTTTCTTTTTGAAATTGTTCTTACCGTTGCTTGCTTTTATATCCAGTAAAATAAATTGCTCCCAATATTTAAATTTACCCTCTTTAAAATCGTAATCGTCACCAATTGCTAAAAATTACAGGAAATAGTAAAAACAATAGACTAACCAGATTTGATTCGGTACAAATCGAACTCCGGTAGAGATTAATATCAACAATGAACCGTCGTTTCACAACATACTATTACTGGTCAAAGCATAACTCTCAAAACCTCTAGGATTTGTAAAACCTATATGTACACACGAACCAAGTTGCATATTATCTCCCAATCGCCACATTCCACGTCACATAACGGTCTTTTGCCGGCTGAAGAGAGAAAAAAAAACTCGCCGGTAGAAATGTTCTTTTTTCCGGCAAGATGATCAAAAGAGCTTCACTCTTTCTTCATTCAATAATGGCTATGTTGAATCTGAGATAGGGTTAGCTTTGAATGACTTGGCAACTGATTTATAGAGATTCTCTTCTTCAAAGGGTTTAGAGACATAACCATCCATCCCACTTTTCAGACATTCCTCGTACGTTGCGTGGATCACATCAGCGGTCATGGCTAGAATCGGTAAATGCCACTGAAGGTTCGTCTTCTCTTTAGCGTCCATCTCCATCATTCTTATTTGACGAGTTGCTTCAAATCTGAGACAAAACCAGAACCGAAGTTAAACAACCAAGTTACCAGACCAAACCAACTTGGTGTAGTGATGATGATTTTAAAGCTAACCCGTCCATCTGTGGCATTTGAATATCCATGAAGCAAGCATCGAAACTGTGTGGAATCTGAAGCAAACCTAACGCAACTTGACCACTCTCTGCACAAACCACCTCTGCTCCAAATTTCTTTAGAGCTCCTGCAGCTACTCTCCGGTTAACCATATTATCATCAACCACAAGAATCTTCTTCCCTGTAAGCAAACTCTTGAGCGTTGCTGGAGATGATCCTTCCGGATGTTGTTGTCTCGTCTTTCTCAGCTCGAGAACTTGCTGTAAACACGCCCCTATCATGCTTGCTCTCAACGGTTTCATTATCACCGTATCCGCAAACCCTGCGGATTTTGCTCTGTCGAATTCCGAGTTTGTGATGTTTGTTGCGAAAAGAGCGAGTTTCGGTGACTTGTGATGAACGTTTCCGTTGGTTCTTGAGTTCAGTTGACGTATCTCTGAGTCCATATCTTCCGTTGAGCTCCACGAATCTTTCTCCACCAAGATCATATCCAGTTGCGGTTTCTTTGTTCTGGAAAAAGATTGAAAAGATTGAGGTTTCGCTGGAACTAACACACAACTAAAAGAAAAAGATTGAAAGCTTTCGATGTTTTTTTTACCCTGATGGGAGAGGAGAACCGTTTCTTCCAAACGCAGCAGAAACCGCGGTTTTGAGACTTGTCATGACATCGACATTGATTCCGAGTCTTTTCATATGGTATCTAGTCACAGCGGCTCTAACGGGCTTAGTATCAACAACAATAGCTCTCATTCCTCTGAAAGTAGAAGGCAGATGCTCCACATTAGGTTTCTTCAAATGGTTAATGGCACTGCATTTGTCACATCTCTCGAGAACAGCGGTGAACCAGAACGTGCTTCCAATGTGAGGCCGGCTTATGAAACTTATCTGACCGCGCATAAGCTCGACAAGACACTTGCTTATACTCAAACCAATCCCAGTACCTCCATAAGTTCTTGAAGTTGAGCTATCCGCTTGCATAAACGGCATAAAAACACGGCCTTGCGCAGCTAAAGGGATTCCAATACCCGTGTCTTCAATCGAAACCATAAGCCTAACATTACTAGAAATGTCGAATTCTGATAACAACTCCTCTTCCGAGACCAAATGCTTGAATGAATCCCAGCTGTTTCGACCATCAGCAGCTTCGTAACCACTCAATGTGTTATAACTTGACGGTTTGGAAACAACAGTCATTTCTTCAGACATTCCACCGTTCAATGCGGGTTTCGATTCAGCTCCATCTTTTGATTGTTCTGCCAGATGGACTTTGACAAAGATGTGTCCTTTCTCTGTGAACTGTTAAAAAGAGAACATCTTGATCAAACAAAAATACAGGTTCCACGGGGAACAAAAAGCGCAGGAAAAAGGAACTAACTTTAACCGAATTTCCGACGAGGTTTATGATTATCTGTCTGAATCTCCCTGAATCTCCTTTGACTATCTCTGGTACTTTGTCTGAAACGAAAACAGCAAGCTGCAAAATTTGAAACCAAGAAATCAGTAGCAGCAACTCCAAAAGCACACATCTTTCTTCATTCCTCAGATTGAAGACTTACCTCAATGCCTTTGTTCCTCGACTCCTCAGAGAAAAGAGAAAGGACATCATCTAATATTGAACGGATGTCGAAAGGTACAGATTCCAATTCCAGCTTGCCAGCTTCGATCTTGGCACGATCAAGAACCTCATTTATTAATGCAATCAAAGCTTTACCACAAACTTGTGCGGTTTGAGCGTAATCTCTCTGAGTCGAACTAAGTTCTGTATCAAGAAGCATAGCAAGCATTCCTGCAGAAGAAACAAAAAAAAAAACAGTGAGGCGGACTGTGAAACCAACGATTAAGGGAAAAAGTACTGAACTTGTTTGGAAGATATAATACCAAGAATGCCATTCATCGGTGTCCTGATCTCGTGAGACACAGTGGCAAGAAACTGTGATTTGGCGACATCAGCAGCTTCTGCTCGGACTTTGAGCTCTTGCATTTCATGGAAATCATCTTCGACTTTAACAATGTGCACAGCTGCACCATACAGTATATAACCCACCAAGAAACCAATAGCAAAGAACAATGGCACGGTAGTGAGTACATTCAACGGTATTGGCGCCTTTTGGTGGTACCTGCAATCGAAATTGTTCAGACAAAGAACTCAATTTTTAGATCTCAACAAGTGTTTTTAGATTAGAGATCCTCTAAAGTGTGGTTACCTGCAAATCATCTTATGTTTCCTGAAGGGGTCCCCGAAATCAAGCTTGCTCTCGTGAGAGAGAGATGTATCACCTTCTTCGTCTTGATTGCCATACATGACTAGTGGATCTGATGCATTGGTGATATCATACACGTGCACTACTATTGCTTGGTTACCCGCAAGCTGACCGAGTAAATTCTCAACCAGAGACTCCACATCAAACGCGCCACCAAGGTACCTGCATTTCAAATTCAAGCATCAATCTCTGGCTTGATGACACAGATAAACCAACTTCGAAATCTCAATAAATCTCTGTTCTTTACATAATTCAGAGCATAATCCCCTTCTTAGGATCTTAAATTACATGATCACACCCATCAACCAATCTTGAAATCTCAAAGGTATTTGTTTTACTAAATGGGATCTGAGAACTTTACCCTGCAGTGGCTGCAATACGCTCTTGGACAGTCGGGTTTTCAGGAAGAGAAGCTTTATACACAGGGAACGTCAACACAACTCCTAGATGATGAGAAGCCAACAGCCTAAAAGGGCTTGTCAAGACAGCTTTTCCTGTTTCTCTAGCTCGCAAAATGTTCTCGCGATCCTCCTGCAAAAGTAGCTAAATTTCAGAAGCTGTGCTACTAATGGCTACAGAACCAAGACTTCGAAACCAGAATTATATCTGTAAGATCACCTCGCCTGACATCATATCGAGAGACTCAAGGTAAGAGACGCTATCTTGAGAGAATATAACAGGAGCATACTCGTCCCTAACCGGTGAAGGCTCTTCTCTGTCCATTGTCTTTATAACCCAATTATGCTGACGCTCAAACATCTCCCTCTCAAAATTCTCAACTTTTTCGGCGTAAGCCACTCCACTTAGCAATGGTCTCTCAAATGCTGTTCTTGCTGTGTATTCCGCAAATGTCGCCTGCAAAATTTGCCCACAAACTACAGAGTAAAGACTTTAAAATTCCCACAACTAATACTAATCTGGACCCCAACCAAAGCCAAGATCCAAAATTTCCTTTCATTTACTCAGAGGGGAAATTTTGAACAAGAGAAAGAAAGTCAATTATTCAATAATAAATCCCAAATATGACCAAATCTCAGAAATTTCCCCCAAAGCTTTAAGCTTTTAATAAAGTAGACACTGACCTGATCGATTGCAGATGGATTCTTGTGGTAATGAAAAGTGGAGACGAGAATGGCCAAAGCGTGAACATGATTAACACTAACACTAAACTGATCCTGCAACATTCTTGCTCTTTGATCACACATGCTCACCAAAACCTCTTCTCTTCTAATCTTGTTAGTATCATCCATCCACTGATAAATCCCTCTGCTTATAAACCCAACAATGATGGTCCAAAGAACCAAAGCTTTTGGTAACAATGCTCGATGCTCTTGAATGAAAGTCGACCCCTTTTTATTACCCATTTGATCGTTATTGCTGTTCACCTTCACCGACACTGAATGCTGAAGCTGTTGTTGCTGCTGCATCTTGGCGAAACCCATCAACCCAGAACGCCAAAAATCGACTTTCCTGGGCTTCTCTGACGAGTTTATACCACCCAGGTTGTAAAAATCGCTGCTTTTCACTTTAGAGTCAGAAACTTGGGTTGTTCTTGGCTCCTTTTCTTCTGGATTTTCTAATTCTTGATGATGGTTGTTGAGTGCCCAGTTCATATCTGAGCTACAAAACAAATGAGGAGGAGACAAACGAATGTTAGTGTGGCCTTGTTGCATTCATATACATGGAAAGCATGCGTAGTGATATGATTAGAGTTTACCATAAACATTGTTTTGCGTGTTTATCAATAGACTAAAAAAAGCAAAAACCCTAGTAAAGACTGGTATTTTTGCAAATTCAAGAAACCAGAGAAAGAAAGAAAAACAAACTCAACGCATGGCTTCTCAAAAGAAGGAACTTTGCTCAGTTTCCGAAGGTTTCTACAGAGAAAGAATTAAAATAGTTAAAGAAATGTTATTTCACTAATTAAATGTCAGAGAAAATTATTAAACAAGACACTAATCATAAGCTCTTTACAGGCGTGAATGTTATTGTTGTTTCTTCTCGGAACAAGTTCACAGCTATGTTCACTGTCTCAAATCCAAACATAAATGAGTTTTATAAATTTAGTTTCAAGAGAGAAGCCTTTGACCAAAGATAGAAAACACACAACAGCAGAACAACAACGAAGCACACAAAAACAAATTTTTTAAAGCCGAAATTTTCGAGAATCGCACATGGAGAAACAAAGACAAGAAAGTTGCTCAAGTTTTTTTTATTTAATACAAAAACAAAGATTAAACTTTTGATATCGTTACCTGTAATGAGTTGTGAAAGGATTGAACATTGCATTATTAAACCCTGAAATATTTTTCTCGTTACTTCAAACAGATTCAAATGTATTCCATTTCGAGCTCTTCTTCTTCTTCTTCTTTCCTCTTTCTTCTTATCTTTTTTTTTTCTTCTATATATTTTGTGAAATGTAATGAGATTTATTGCTTTTAAAAGTAATAAAAAAATGGATGAATCGAATTTTTTAGATTTTCCACAGATACGTTTCTCTCTCCGTCTATATCAGTTTTTTTGCCCTCTGAACTCCTTTTTCCATTTTATTACTCTTTTTTTATCTCTCTCTGTAGCTCTCTCTTTGTGTGTTTTTCTCTCTCTACTTGAGTCCAACTTTGAAGAAGAAAAGTTTTGGACTTTTTCTTAATGGCTCATGATATGATCCCACAAAAGTTATCTTAGCAAACTCTCCTCAAACTTATCGTAAATGTAATAATTATTGCCACTCTTCTGATTAACTAGACTATCTTAAACATATGAATTCACTGTCGTCTACCAGAAATAAATGTGTTTATAATCATCCGGAAAAAATAATATATATTGAATAAGTATTAGTTTATATTTACAACGTTTTAAGTTTTATCAGTTGAGTATCCAACAAGAAATTTAAGTTTTTTTAAAATATACTTAGCTATAAAATAATCGCTTCAACATTTTACGTCAAACTTATTGTCATGTCTTATTAAGTAATAGTTGCTGTCTTAACAATTATATGTTTTTATGATATATAGTATTTGTCTAATAATTAAGTTTTCTATAAATAAAAAATAGAAGGTTTTTTTGTTGCTCTCTGAAAATAGAAGTTATGCTACAAAAAAATGGTCGAGTAAGAGAGACTTTGTACGAAAGTCGCTATCGCATATCTTCGCGATAATGACATCGCGACAAAGCGCAGATCTGGCCCCAGAGCCATTTACCTGAAATACCACCATTGTAGCCACGTAACTACGATACTGCCCCAGTCGAATTTCGTTCTTGTGACGGGCCTGAGTTTAAGCCCACTATAAAGCCACGTGTGAATTAATTTAAACAATGGATCAAATACATTAGTTTTTGGTGCAATTGATTGTATGAATGTAAAAAAATGTTAACAAATTTTTAACCATTTAAAAATGGAATTCATCAATCACATTATATTATAAAAAAGATTCAAAGACAGTTTCACGCACATTTCACTGACGTACGTATATTTGTAGTACATGATTCGAGTAGGTGTTGACTAATGCTTGAAAAAGGTATTTACTAAAAAGTATGTTTAGTAAACAACGTTTTGGTGGTATTTTTCATTGACAAACATCCTGTCACACCTAACAAAAAAAACCGAAAAAACCAATGTGCGAATATATCACATTAGTCAATGCATTGAAAATTTTCGTTTGAAAACTGAAAAATGGATCGATGAAAATCTCTTCTTGTTGTATAAATAATTGTAATTATGTGGGTTATTTCAGTAAATGTCTTATGAAAAATGATGTGTTTGGCATTGACCATGCACCATTGTTTCCTTTTGTCCTGGCTCATGCCGTTTGATATATATACCTCCACTACTATATTAGGGAGGACATGAAACTCTGCTACATATATTAGAAAGTGGGATCTTCTATTCAAAAAGAAAGTGGGATCGCATGTTTTCGTTGACGACCAAATATACATCAGAACAAAACGATCGTATATGCTTTTTATTGATATACAATATTGAAATGTTTGGAGTGATTATCCTTAGTCGAGATCCAAATTGTGAATAGAGGGAATATCATTCTAGTATTAAGCTCCTTCCTTTTACAAGAGAGATCAGTTCTAGCAAATTGTTGTCAGTTCTCTAGCTAATGTTGCATTTTAAAGTGTGACACTTCAGACTTGATGAATTGGAACATGCTCTCTTCCAATTTCCTTAGATGAGTTTCAAAGCCTCGCGCTCGGGATCCATACTAACGGCTGAACTTGAGTCTCGACCGATCCAGAACGAGACCTAATACCAACAATAATTTCAACAGGAAAATTTAATTTCTTCGTACTAAAGTGTGATAAATGATTGTATGTTTTACTTTTATCCAAAACACTGAAATTCCAAGTATTCAAGATAGTGTGAGTTACGGTAAGTTTCTGGTTTTCCGACGTAAGATTCTAATAAAGCATCCATGTTCATGTAGGACACGATTTTTTCGACAAGATCACTAATTTTTATTTTTATTCACAAAAGGTGTAAAAGTAGAATATGTGGATTTAGTAGTACACAAACAGGAAAAAAAAAGGGCACACAAAGGAAGTGGTGCTAGAAAAATGTATGTGTGTCGGCCATGTGAGATTCATGCATGTTTGACTTTATATCATTAAATCGTTTCGTGTTTACAAATTATATTCTTCTATTTGGATTTAAAAAGATTTTGTAACATATAATACTTTTCAGTTTTTTGTATTTACTCTCAAATTATGTCTTCATCACATGCTCGACAATCACTACACCAATTCATTGTATATAAACAATATCAAAACCAATCCATTGTGTTTTTTTTTGCCACAGCATCGTAATTTCATAAACTTAAATTAGTGGTGTTTTCGTAAGTTTATAACGTTTAACAATTCACAAATAGTTGGTTACTAGTTGAAGTTTCATGAGTCAAAAAAGCAGACTAGCTAGGCATAATCGTCCTTTCTTCAAAGGTTAAATCTTTCAATAAACAATCACGATTTAATAATTACTATCTCAATCATTCATAATTCAAAAGTCCAATAGAATATTCTATAGCGATAAGATCAACTACATTCATTAAAAATCATATCCTATGTTAAACTATAATTATCACTCATAAATTAACATCGATCAATGATTCTTTGACCGATAAAAAGCTAACTGTAACTAGGTGAGAACAAAGCTTTCACACTCACATTGACTGATTGACATGGTTCTAATATTTTATCTATTTTCTTCATGGTGTTCAATCGGAATTATGGTTTGGTTTTGGTTAGAGTTATTCAGTATTTTAATTTATAAACTTGTAGGTCCTAACACACGTGAATTGTGTTAAAAGCATATATATTTTTGAAATTTTTGTAATAGTTAATTTTAATAAAACAATTCTTATTAAAATGATGTAATATAGTTTTGATCTGATTTTGTATATTTTATAGATAATTATGATATATATTGAATAATTTATTTTTATTTAAAAATTTATACATCAAATTTGTATTTTTATATAGATATATTTATGATTAATGATAATCAAAATAATGTAATTCATTCATTTGTTTCATTAAATTAATTTTAAATATTTTGAATAATTTTAATGAATTAATCTTTTTTATTAATCCTTTTTAGTGGTTAACATTTATTTTGAAAAATTTATTACTAGAATAGATTAACTAATCTCATAATAATTTAACATATATTGCATGTTTTAAAAAAACAACCTATAAAATATCGTAAATCATAAAATATTAATCCTATTTTTATGGGACAATTTAAAAATTATCTTGATTAAGATTAAAAATTTGAGAAATACAATTTTATTTTTACTTTTTGAAAACTACACTTTCTAATATATGATAAGTCATTTTTATCTTGTTATTTATTAGTTAAAAATTATAATAATAAAATTGAAAATACAAAAGTATTGGTATTTCTATAAAGATAAATACAGTGTTGAGATAAATACATATTGTTTCAACCCTAATAAAAGAGATAAATATATGTTAATATTTTAAAAAAATTTAACATCTGTTAATATTTTAAATCCTTTTAACATTTGTTAATATTTTAAATTTTATCTATAATTTTCTATTTATGTTAAGTCATTTTTATTCTGTTATTAATTAAAGATTATAATAATTAAGCTTAAAATTCTAAAATATTATTACTATCAAATTATTAATATTTATATTTGATAAATAAAACATTGAAATAAATATGTTATTTCAACTAAAAAAAGATGAAACATTTTAATATTTTAACTTTTATCTTTACAAAATTTTAGTTTCGAACATTTATATAAAAATGTCTATTGAAAATTTGTATCTATTTAAAAAAAATTATTAGCTAACATAAATAATTTAGATAAATATTTAAATAAAATAATTTGTTCATTTCACTCCTAAATAAGTGTATTTTTCCAAAAAATAAAAAAATAGTATAGTTTTCAAACTACAAACTCAGGAAAGTGTACTTTTCAAATTTCCTCATTTTTATTAAGTGACAAATATCAACTTACTTTTATAATTTAATATAAATAACTCTTTTTATTTTCATTTTTATAATTAATTAAAAAAACCCCACTAGTTTTAGATTATTTGAATATATGAATTATTTGGAAACATGTTTAATAGATATATTATTATTTTTCATAGTTATTCTTGATAAAATTTTAGTTTAATGTAATGATATTTTGTGTAATATAACAAATACTTAAAGGTTAATTATATATTATTATTCTAAATTAATAAGATAGATAATAGTAGCCAACCTAAAACTTTGTCTACTAGACTACTATAGATTGTTTGGTACAATTTTAGTTTTTTTCTTAAATTATGTTATTAAAATTTTAATAAAATTTGTTTTTAGATTGATATTTTGTATTAAAGTTGGTTCGATTTCAATTTTCTCAGATTAGGAAAAACAAATTTTTTATTATGAATTAAATTTTTAAGCCCAACCAAATTTTTGAATAAAAATTAGAAAAATATAATATGTTTTTAATAGTATAAAACTTATATCTAATTATTAAAAAACACTGGATTAGATTAAAAAGGCGATAATGGAATTAACCGGGTTAAACAAAACTCATTAGCTAGTACTGTTTAATGAAATATATCAAAAGTCTGTTCAAATTTTATAGTATTTTTGAAACTAATTTATTTTTTTATTTTTAATATAGTTTTTCTAATACCAAGCCAAACCAAAGTCAAATAGAGTCTAAATCAAATTTTTTAAAGCCAACGTGATATAAAATTTATTTTTCGCTGGTAATATTTGACGGTAGAAAAGAAGAGAGAAAAAAAATGGTATTTTATAGTTTATCTAGTCCCGGTTTGGATACTGGGTCTGGTCCGTGGAAATCAAAACAAATCAGATGTTGGGTCGGTCTAAATAGATTCGTTTTTTTAGTTGATCTGTTCGGTTTATCAAATTTTCCACTACTCCAAAGTTTTGGCCTTTACATGAGATTTTATAATTGGGCTGGTATGTCGTATTTGTTGTGTTTCTTTGTTGGATAGCGATCTATTAATTAATAACTTATTAGGCTGGGCCGGACTTCTACAGAATTAAATCGCCTGGTTCGCTGGTGGATATCAATTAAAATTAATTCTATACAGTAAATATAAGACGACGTTAATCGCCGCTGCGGCCTGCTGTAAAAACATAAGAAAATGGAAAGTTGGATTCGAACACATAAGGAGTTGACTTCATCTATGTACTATTGATAATAATTCATACTAAGATGATCTTTGTAAAAGAAAAAAAAAATGATACTTATATAGAAAGAGAGACAAAAGAAACAGTGCCTAAACTTATATAGAAGAAAGGTAAGGTAGTTTTAGTTTAATTAAAGAAGTTTTTAAAGAATAGAAAGAGAGACAATAGAAAACTATGTGATTGTATTACTTAATTAATTGGAATCAGTATATTATAGTCCTTACATAATTTATAGCAGAGATCAAATATTGTCGTTTGCTTTATCGATACATTATGGAAACAGTGCCAATTGTGACTCGTGAGTATGGGCTAGGGCTATATTGGGTTTAAATTTTTGTGGCCCATATTTTTCTTCTGAAATGTGTCCGTGTTGTGTTGAAGCAGATCATTTTCATAAAACAGTTAATTGATTGTCAATTATGTAAAATAGTTGCCATGGACAGAAAATGATGTCTTTAAAATTATATGAACTATATGGTTTGATATAACGATACGTAATATCTATATAGTGTTATGTTATTATCTTTCCTATTACCAAAACAGTGTATCGATTATTGAATTCCACCAACATCCCATTAACAACCAGTTAACCTATATTAAAAACTAATTCAATCCACGTAGAAAAATGAACCCAATCCAGCGTAACCATCTTCTCCTATTTATACCTAACTAAATTATTTTTTCAGGTGAAACATACGATCAAAATTGGATGATCGGAAAGATATGTATCATTCTTCCATCAGATAAAGCATGAGATGTCTGTGTCCGTGTGTCCAATCTCTAAGATCCGAATTCGTCTTCTACAGCGTTTAATCTTAAATAGTTAAATTGACTATCGACTATTTTGATTTTACAGTGGCTGGAGCCGAGAAATGTGGCAGATATGCAGCTTCTGTATTGGCTAAAATCAAAATCTCAGTGGATGATGTGACAGTGCTTTAGTAGTTGTATGTTAGTATGTAGCGGCAAAGAGAAAAATCGATTTGTGATTGTGTATTGTTTTCTTATGTTTGATATGGTGGTGGTTAAGCTTTGTGCAGGAAAAAAAAATCTTAAGAGAGTAACAAAAGTTAATACAATGGTTTTTAGTAATCAATATGAGTTGTGTTTTTGTAGAATAATATATCCTTAACGACTTGTTTTATTAAATTGCCCGAACATAAGTATTTATATAAAGTATAGAGGCAGAGTTACACCGAAACTTGCGCCTCAAAATATCAGAAACTATCCTTATCTCAACAGGAAATATAGCATTCCTCCTATTTCTAAAGATTTGTGTATATCTCGAATATATATCGAAGATATACCCAATACTCCTCCTCACGTTAGAGCGTAAAGATCAAGAACGCCTAACGTGGACCGTAAATTACGAAATTGAGCACCAATTTGAGTACCTCTGCAGGATAGACCTCAACAGAAAACTGAAGGGTAACGGCCGTGCAGAAATATGACTTTTATCTGCTACATTGGAATTCACAACCAAATGTGTCTTTGACCACTCACATGAACAAACTGTTGGACATGAACATACTCTTGAACACGATCAGACTCTTGAACACAACCACTCCTCCTTGCTAGCGAAGCAGGAAAAACACCATCGGACATAGGAGCAGAGACTTCAACATAAACACATCTAGCACACTATGACAATGGGCTCCATATCATATACTTCAATTGTTTTTTTTTTAATTTCAATTTTGAATGCAGATGAACAAGATAATGGAAAGGATGATATTTAATTTTAAAATTACTGGTTGTTGTTGTCATATGGTACTATATAATTATCAAAAAAATGATCACAGAGAATTATATAATTTATTTCTATTTGGTTTATCATCTTAATATATTATTATAGTATATTTTTATATAATAGCTTGCGTTATTAGAGAATTTGTATTATGATTAAATCAATAAAACAATTTACCAGAGACAAAATTATCAATAACAGTATTATGTAATATTACAAGATAAGGAGTAGCAATATATTATGCTAATTAAGAAAGTGGTTTCATAATGATTTATACTTTTGGTGGCTTACAGTGGTTGTCAATGCATTTGCCACAATTCTCAAAGCACTCTATAGTGCCTTTGTCAATCATGATCGACAATATTTTTCTTCTTAACCTTTTAAGATCATTTAAGAATGACACGTCTGTTGTTTTATCTTCTTTGTTAAGATCTTATACGTAAAAGCAAAAGTATAAATTGTTGCGAAAACGGGTCAGTCATCTATAGAACATAGTTGGTCAAGAAAGTTAATATTTTTCTAGCAAAGAAAAAGAGAGTGAATATTTCAGACATCAAGGTATATTTATATTTATATATAAGTGTTTTTTTGCAGTGATTTTAAAATCTGCAAGTTGAAATATCGATACGTGTGTGTGTATTTTGATTTTTTTTTTTTTTTTACTTTTCGATGTATGGTTTATGTAACTCGTTAATTTTCCATCACTCGGTAAATGTCTCTCAAGACTCAACCCATCATATTCATTGTTTTAAGAGAAAATCATTCAAGTTACATAGACTTTCTTATTTCTATAAACTTATAATCATAATTTAGAACTTTCTTTTCCGTCTGTTAGGCTGCAGCCTGCATGGACCCATCCTCATACAGGTGTTGCCCCATTTTTTCTCTTCTCTATTTAAGAAGGTACGTACTTTCAAGTAACCACGATTCACGAAGACGTAGAATCAACATTAAATATAGCGGGAGAAAACTATATAGATATATTATATGCATATATATGAGTATTGTTAAAACGTATATATATTCGATTCGACGCACCAAACAAAAAAAATTATTAGATACATATTCGAACTTTGAGGATTGATGTTTTCGACTCTTAAGAGTTAGGACATATGTAGGATGGACCCGGTTGTCTTTGGTCCACACGAGCTGAGCTGCCTACACTTCAAGAGTTCAGGATATTGGATAAGATAAACAATTTTCGTGATTTATATAATTTTATGTTTTAACAAAGTTCTTCTTCATTTATTATATATTTGGAATCAATTATTCTTTCCTCGATTGTTTTTTTTTTCAAAACCAAAATCGTCACGAGTAGGGAACTTGGGATATTGCCACACAATGGTCCGAAAGAGATGACATGGCAATTTGAGATTGAGACAAATTCACATCCACAAAACAATACATATCAACAGTTTATCCAGAATAACAATTATGTTAGCTGTCTATATCTCTACCAAAAATGTTATTTCATTTAAGTTACTTGCACGTAACTCTAACTCCCAACAACGACTTTATCATGTTTATAAATGATCCGTTTATTTACATTGACATGATAAACCAATAAATCGCGGTTAAAAATAGAGTAAAGAAAACAAAATGTTTATTTACACAAATCAACTTTTTAACATTTTATAATTATTCTATAAAAAGTTATCTAATTCAATTACTTTCGGTATTCATATCATTTGCCTATCATACAATATTAATATTAGCTTCTGAACGCTGGTAAGTGGTATTGGTTGATCCATCAATCAAATCTTTTTATGTTCAAAATAGATAGTATATACTTAATATTCAAAATTTCCTCATAGTCGTACCATTGGTTTAAAGATGAAAACAACCCATTCTTTTTATGGATTTATAATTTTACATAACTTCACGTGAGACAGACAAAATAGTAGCCAGCAGCCTTTATACCAATATATGTGTCACAAGTATAAAGAAAGCTTTATGTTATTATGTATATGAGTATATCAACTTATCAAGTAATGAACTTTGACAAACAAATCAAATAGATGTATAATAAAAGAAAATACAATGAGTTAATCTCCAAAGCCCCACGGCCCCCACCCTTTCATACTCTCGATAAATAAAATTTTTAAGATCCTTTTTTTGGTAAACAATTTTTTTTGTGTGGTAAACATCTTTTTTTTTTGGGTACCAAGTTAGGACCATATCCAACGGTTATGGTATCGTCAAATTTTTATTTTCGAATGAAAAGCAGATGATTTATTGCATACTTAACAAAGAAAATGAAGAATGTGTATTTGAAGACATACACGTAAAAACAAATCTTCTGTTTTGGATTATTTTGAGATCGAAATAACTAGAGATTAAGAAGGACTTGTCTTCTATTATTTGCTCGATCTGTAGTGCTAGTTTCAAAATGGGAATAATTTACTAAAATTTTAAATGTACGTACTTTCGAATTAAAAAAAAAAAACTATTTTTTTATCATTCATTTAATTTTCTTCCGGTAGTAAGATGGGTTAAACACTAACAATTTTCGTAAAATCGTCTATATGTTCTTTGTTTATATTCCATGTTACCAAGCAAAAAATAAGATATGTGATAAGAGAGAAAAAAAACATTCATCTCAATATTTCTTTAACATAAATTTATAAGCAAATGATCCTAATTAAAAGTGATCATTTATTTATATTGACATAAATAAATATATAACGTCAGATAACCATATATTTTCTTTGTTTGAATGATATATAACCAGCAGTAATTAGTTGTATATATGATCTATTTGTTATTGAAAAAAGTGCACCCGACCATGGTACATACCTTTTCGGCTCATTGCCACTGGTTCGGCGGAATCTCATGATTTAAAATCCAACCACTTGCATAATTGATAGAGAGAGGGGGGCATTACATTCTTAACCTAATTTTACGCAATAAAACTATATATTTATATATAATCAACCAAAGGAAATAACTACTCTATAGAGCCTATTGTTTGTTCCGAAATTTAAAACTTGAGTTACATGGGAAAGTTCTGGGTTTGTAAGTTACAATTTTTAACGTCTACAATAAAAAAAACTGATATATGTATACCAGGATGGTAAACGTAAATAAAATGAATATATAAGCCAAATTTAACAAAATTCACCCTGAATTATAGTTAATGATAAACCGTTTAAGAGAAACACCAATCATCATTTTCTTACATTAGCTATAGCCTATAGTTCTGAAGACATAATAGTATATATGATCAGGAACATGTTAGCTAAATACAAAGCAATAATATTCACAAGATGCACTATAGTTCATTTATTTTAAATTAAAATCTATAATCACATGCTTATTGCCTTATCATTTGTCGTTTGTCTTTCTCTTTTAGCTACACAGTGGCGAAGATTATTATTTAACTCCACACCACATTAGAAACGGTGACCCCGAATATGTCGGAACAATATATAAAGCTATCAAGAAATATATAGCCACTGATATAAAAGTGTTTTAAAAATAAAATGTCATTTTTAAATGAATGTTATACAGTCTTCCATAGAAGATAATGGTTGTCCACAATTATTTCAGCTAATCGTAATAACCTTATATGAAATAAATTAATTAACCATCAAACTTAGCGTAAATTAGTAGAGTTTTGAGTAAGAAAAAATGAAAGAGAAATAAATAATTATGCAATGTTCATACCCAAAAAAAAAAATAATATTGCAATGGTTGGGTTCGCAATAAGACAAAGACGTTGGTTGTTACTTGTTAGCAATGCGAGAATCCAACGGAGACAGGTAATATGACTTCCCTGACAGGGGTATTCTGGTCATCTTCAGCAAGTGGAACTACTATATTCATTTAGTAACTTCCTATAGCAAAATTAAAGAACATACAAGTGGAATGCATTCGCAAACCAACCCATTATATATTTATATATATAATAACTCCGTTGTCAGTGTCACCTAAAAAATATGTCCTCTGCACAACAAATGTTTTTGGCTGATAGAAAAGAAAAACAGATCAGGTTAAATGTTCTTATTACTCTCCCACCCTTATTTTAAGAATGCAACATCCTTAAAATAAGGATTTGAGGTTCCATCACTCCAAAAACCTCAAATTTATTTTTAAGAAGTTTTGCATTTTGCATTATAGTCCTCCAAATCAATAATAATTAATTATAATGATAAAACTTTTATAAATAAATATAAACCATATAATAAATAAAACATTACATAATTCATTAATAAAATATGTTATAAAATGATAAAAATTACAAAATAAATATAAAATTCATAATTGAAATTATAAAATACAATTTAAATATCAAACTACTCATTAAAACTATTTCCAAAATGCTCCCATATATGATCAATCAAAGCATTTCGAAGTGATAAATGAGCTTCTTTATTTTTTATCTCTAAATTACGAGTTAAAAATTGTTGAAATCGGGTACTTTCATTTGCTGCCATTTCAACAATTGGCAGTGATGGTGCTCTTGCTTCTCTAATCGGTGCATTGAAATCACGTTCGTCTTCAATTATCATGTTGTGCATTATAATACATGCTGTCATTATATCATGTAAAAACTCTTTTTTCCAATAACGTGCTGGTCCTGCTGTGATAGCAAACTTTGATTGTAGAACTCCAAACGCACGTTCAACATCTTTTCGACATGCTTCTTGTTTAGCTGCAAACAATTTTTTTTTTGGACTTTGGGGATTGCTTATAGTTTGGACAATAGTTGACCATTTCGGATAAATACCATCAGCTAAATAATAACCCATGTTGTACTCTTTTCCCTGAATAATGTAATTAGCTGGAGGAGCGGTACTTTGAGCAAGCTTTGAAAATAGATTGGATGACTTCAAAACATTAATGTCGTTGTTGCTTCCCGACATACCAAAATAAGCATGCCATATCCATAGATCATAATCAGCAACGGCTTCAAGAATGATTGTGGGTGATCCGCTACGGCCTGCAAATTGTCCTGCCCATGCAGTTGGACAATTTTTCCACTTCCATTGCATGCAATCAAGGCTACCCAACATTCCAGGAAATCCACGTTGTTGGCCGATATTAAGAAGCCTAGCAACATCCTCTGCTGTTGGTGAAGGATATTCCAAAGTTCACAGATAATGTCAACATCAACATGCCAGAAACTCCTATTACCGGGAGTGATACTATGGGCTCTCCAACATCACATTCTCCAGGAATATCTTCATTTTCAATCAATTTAAGTAGCGATGAAGGTGGATCAAATTTATCACAACGACCCATAGGATCAAAAAAAAGCAAAACTCAAAAGAAAGATTCATGAAGGTAATAATTCATCTACTGACACTTTGGTTTCATCAAATGAACAAATCCTTAGTTTCTTGAAAGAAAGTGCATCAACTAGAGGCAAGAGTTATGAGCTGAATCAACTGCGCATGCAAAATCAAACAAGAAAATTAGCTCTAAAAGAGATGGAGGAGGAAAATAAAATATTGTTAACAAATTTGAATTATATTGAAGATAACAATACACGTGAATTTCTTAGATCTGAACAAGCAAGAATCATACAAAAAAGAACTCAAGAACAACAACAACGAGAGCCTTTGACTACTCCAACTTCCTATGGACAATATTTTGGAGACTTTGGAGGTTCAAGATCAAATATACCTGATTATTAGTATTATGAATTTAATTTTTCTAATTTTTATGTTTTATGTATTTTTATTTCATGTAAAATATTTATTATTGTACTGTAAAATTAAATATATGTTATGTTATTCAATATGATATCATTATTGTATGAAATTAAGTTTTTAGTTTGTCATATTTATTTAGTCATAATTTTATTTAAATTTTAATCTATTTATATATATAATTAAATATATAAGTATAATATTTG
>KE155113.1:157536-168732 GCA_000411075.1 Sisymbrium irio
TGATTAATACAATTAAAAAATTAGAAAATTTCTTAAATTGTAATGATGATGTGGAAGAATGTTATTGGTGACTAATTTTTTTAATCTTATGTGGACATTTTCAATGGTATTTAGTCTTAACTTTTATATATTAATAGATTTATACTCTATTTTAGTGCATTCATGCATTGTATCCAAGTATCCAACACGGATCTATTAGGTGAAGGTAGGACCCATCTATTTTGTTTAGCACTGATTAACGTCGGCAATGCTCAGTTATGGGTACGACACCGTTTTCTTTAGTGCATTCGTTGGCACAGAGCCGCGGCACCAAACATTGCGTTTTCGACCTCCCGCTCCACACGTTTCTTTCCACGTGTCTATCTTAAGACCCGCGTTTCGTTCACGCGATTCTTATTTTATGGAGCCGCGACCTTTTTTAGTTTACCGTTGCAATTTTCAAATGTCATATTATCCTCTGAGTGTCTGCCTTATTTACGGAAATACCCCGTAGATGGGGTGTCAGAAATAATGGCAAATCCGTGGATTCGCATAACGGAGAGGGGTAATTCGGAGAACATATCCCCAGGGACGGTGTATTGGGGCGGCTAAACCAATCCGACTTTTATCTTCTCCGTTATGCGCTTTATGGGAAATTTCAACTAATTAAAAACTAAAAATACTTTAAAAATTGGACATCAAATGATACGCCTTTTATTTTTGACCCCGAAAGTCTAAAAATAAATTGTTTTTTAAACCCTGATGATTCGCCTTTTCTTAAAATGTACCCCGTTTGTCTTCGAGGAGAGATCTCTGGTCCACAGCTTTTTATATACAACTAAAATTTATATTCTTTTCTTTTCGGTTTGTATTTGTATTATGATTTTTTTTTCTTTTTGCACTTTATCCCTCCTCAAAGAAACCTCTACAACACGTAAAAACGCAAAAAAAGAAATAACAACAATTTGAATAAAATTTCATATTAATGATTACACCACGAGGCGAGTTATTCAGTGATACTAGAATTTAAGATTTTGTAAGAATATTGTTTACTTGACATTTTTGCTTACAGAGTTTGTAGTTTTTGTATACATTTAAAAATGAAGTGTTGGTTGAACAGAGCTGACACAGCACCTGTGACTATCTGTCGGGACACATGTGTAAGAAGCAAAGCCCTTCATGCTTTCTTGCTTCTCTTCGTCGTCTTATATCTATGTCCGATATTACGGTTTTTCTTGTATATGTGTATATATTTTTTCTTCTCTTGATGGCCTCTCAAAGCTTTTTATCATGTTGTTTAGTAATTGAGATTTTGATCTCTTATCAGTATTATTTCCTCGTCTGAAAAAGTAAAAGAAAGTGAATGTGCACAAAAATATGTAATCATGCCAATGCTTTAGGATCATGACTAATTGACTACCATTACCAATACCTATAATTTAAATTTCTCAATGAGTATTTTTCTCGACTGTATCCACATTAAAAACTATTCTAGTTAGGGTTATCAATTATAACACGGATTTAGGGTCATTAATGTTATGGCGAGACTAGAATAGTGAAATGTCATTTTTATTGATTAATGCGTAAAACGACTTTTAGCGGTATGAAAATTATCGAACTATGTACGTAATTGTGAGTACATACATCTGTAACAAGATTTTTTCCCCACTCTAGTAATACTGTATACTAAAAACCCAATCATAGAAAAATATTAAGGAATATTATTTTTGATTGTAAAGAACATAAATAATTTTTTTGTAATATATTTATTTAGTTTATAGGGAATATTATTTTTGATTGTAAAGAACATACATAAATAATTTGTAATATATTTATTTAGTTTAAGCTTTAAAAACAAAGCTGGATAGTTCCAAATTTTAGCAATAATATCAAAAAGATATAAATACATTGAATCAACTAACAATTTTTTAAATTTAATCAGCATTCGCTAAAAGATCTTGTCACCGCGTAAAATAAAAACATATTAAAAGGAATATGGAAAGAAAAATATTTTGAAAATCAGTAAATTAGAAAAATATAAACCCAACCCCAAAGACAGATGGAAATCTCATATTCATTTTCTCTCCCTCTCGTCTATTTCTCTCTCTAAACCTCTCCATAGCTTTCCTACGCAAGCTATTTATCACTTTCGCTCTATCTTCCCCTCAAAGCTATTCAATTCATACACAAACAGGGAAGTTTGGTACTGCAGAAACAGTGCTTTAAAGATGGATACTTTGAGTAGTTTCTTAGTGTTCATGTCTCTGTTCTCCGGTTTAGTTTCTGGTCTAACTCTGCAGAATCTTCCAATCACATCGTTTGAAGAAAGCTACACGCAACTTTTCGGTGACAAGAACTTGTTTGTTCATAAAGACGGCAAATCTGTCCGGTTAACGCTCGATGAAAGAACCGGTACAGTCTTTTAAAACAATTTTTCCTCTGTTTTTCTCGTTTCTCTTTTTTTTTTTGTTTTCTCTTTTAATTTGTTTCTTTGTTTTTTGTTTGGCAGGTTCTGGGTTTGTATCAAATGATCTTTACTTACATGGATTATTCAGTGCTTCAATTAAATTACCTTCTGATTATTCAGCTGGAGTAGTTGTTGCCTTTTATGTAAGTAAAATCTCTAATTACTCAAGATTGATTTCACCATATTTAGCTTATGGTTGAAGCTAATAAATTAATGATATATATCTTTTTAAATGATTAATTTCACTATTGATATTGGGATTAGAGTCTTAGTAAACTTTTTGATTTGTAATTATTTTTCAGATGTCAAATGGAGATATGTATGAGAAGAATCATGATGAGATTGATTTTGAGTTTCTTGGTAACATTAGAGGAAAAGAGTGGAGGATTCAGACAAACATTTACGGTAATGGAAGCACTCATTTGGGGAGAGAAGAGAGATCTAATCTCTGGTTTGATCCAACTGAAGATTATCATCAGTACAGTATCCTCTGGTCTGATTCTCACATCATGTAAGTTTCTCTGTGTTTGTTTGATTATGTTAAATAATAAATGAAAAAAAAAACCTTAGAATCTTGAAAGGATGTTAGGTCATTGACCCCATTTGATTTTAATTTCTTTTGGGTTTCAAATAATGTCATCTTCTATTTAAGGAAACTCAAGTGGGGTTTAATGTTTTTGCGGGGGGATCTTTTGGTTTTTCTTTTGGTGCTCGAATTTCTTGGTGGATTATCATTATTTTTTTCCTCTAGTGGAAAGTTTTGTGATGCTTGGGACATCATTTGCTTTTGGGTTGTTTTGTTCCTGTCAAGTTTTTTTTCAAATCTGTGAGCCCCAAAAATGGTTTACAGCTTTCGATTTTTTGGCATCAACAAAGACCCCATACAGAGTTGTGTTTTCCTTTGGGGGGTCCAATCCAAGATGAGAATCTTTACTTAGTTCATCAAAAGCTGGAGTTTTATGCCAAAAATGTCATCTTTTGTGAGTTAAATATTTCTTGGTATCGATTAAAATCGTAATTTCCTCCCCTCAGTTGGCATCGATGAGTCATACAGAATCTACCTCAGTTTATCAAACAAGTTGCAATAATATTCTTGCCAAAAATGTTTTTTTTTTGGATAAATAATATTTTCAGCTTATTATTTGTGTGGGTACTGATCAAAATCGTATTTTTTGGTTATGCAGATTCTATGTGGACAATGTTCCCATCAGAGAAGTGAAGCGAACAGCATCGATGGGTGGTGACTTCCCATCAAAGCCAATGTCTCTCTACACAACAATATGGGACGGTTCTAAATGGGCAACTAACGGTGGAAAGTACGGTGTAAATTACAAATATGCCCCTTACGTTGCCCACTTTTCTGACCTAGTCCTTCATGGCTGCGCTGTGGACCCAATCGAGCAGTTTCCGAAGTGCGACGATGGAGCTGACGAGGATATCCGTGCGGCGCAGGAGATCAGCCCGTCACAGAGGGTTAAAATGGGCATTTTGAGGAGGAAACACATGACATACTCGTATTGCTATGATCGGAACAGGTACAAGGTTGCTCTACCTGAGTGCGTGGTGAACCCTGCTGAGGCTCAACGGCTTAAGGTTTATGATCCGGTTACGTTTGGCGGGATTCCGAGGCGCCACCGCAATGGAAAGCACCGGAGCAAGAGAAGCCGTATTGATGGAACAGAGTCGATATGATGAACATATATATAGTCAATAATATTATATGGTGTTGGATGAGATTTGGAGGGGGGGGTTCTATAATAAGTCCATTTATTGGTATTTTTATGTTCAGTGCATTTTCACAGTTAGAGGGGGCATTTTTGTCATTTGTTTGCTTGTATATGAAATAAAGTAATTTATTTATTTATTTGAGAGATTTGGGGGTTGAGCTTCTTATATGATCAAGTGTATTTCTTGTTTTTGTGAATATGTCCCGTTTACGAATATTTGGGTTGTAATTTCAGTTTTCTTCTGATATTTTATTGTCATTTTCATGTTATATGGACGATTTTCAAATTTTATTTAATTCAAGAGAAATTTGGGTACTTTATAGACGAAAGTTTTGTCTCTCTTGTACTTGTTTTATTCAATGGGTCCAATGAATATTATTCGATTTAATTTTGTGTGGCCATGTTCCTGCACATATGTGTATACATGCAATGACATTATATATAATCATTAGGTCGGGCCTAAAGCATACGGGAAAGAAGTCATGACCATGTAACTATGTTTCAGTTTGTTACATAACTTACATTACATGCCCCTTCTTCAGTAGTTTTTTGGTTTTGGTTTGAATTTATAAACCATGAACAAACTTTTAAAAAAACAAAAACAAAATTTGGCTTACCTCATTTTTCGTTGTCGAATTTCGCATTTAAGGGACCATCTAAAGAGATAAGACTTGAGAAATATTGGACAAAACTGGCTTTAGCTCATTTCCTCATTGTGTTGTTTTTAGTAGACGTCGATGTTTTGTTTTGCCAGCTATTTCTCCACTGGAACCCTCTATATGCTTCCAAAGGTCCTGCCACGCAATGGTTCTTATCCCGAAAACAACTTTTTCTCTTCGGCCTTTTCGAATCGGTTCGGGTCGGATCTGGTAAGTTCGGGTCAGGTCAAATCTGTCGGATCGTGTAAATAATTTATTAAAAAATGACAAAACAAACCTTCTTCTTGCTCGTGTTCTCACTCTATCTCAAACTCGCTCATGTCGTCGATTGCGTCCTTACACAAGGAGGTAAGCTTCTTTGATTGTACTCTTGTGGGTTTAGTGTTTGATTACTAAGGAATGAATCGGAACTAGTCTGGATTCGAAGAACCCTAATTTTAGGAATGATAATGCATTGTCCTGTCTCTTCATCACTTAGCTTCCACTTGAATCTTCAACCGAACAGTATCGGAGCAACAACAACAAAAGTCTCTTCCAAAGTCAACGCAAGTCAAAGAAACCACTCCAAGAAACTCACTAAGAATCTCCGTAACCCACGCCGCACCAAGCTTCCTCCTGAGTTCGGTGTTAACTTGTTTCTGAGGAAACCCATTACTCAACCATTAGTAGTAGAAGAAGAAGAAGAACCTGAAGAGGAACCAGATGGAACTGATGTCTGGGAACCAAACGAGATCGAGGCAATATCATCACTTTTCCAGAAAAGGATCCCTCAAAAACCGGACAAACCGAGTAGAGTCAGGCCTTTACCACTTCCTCAGCCTCACAAGTTACGACCTTTGGGTCTTCCAACACCAAAGAACAACATCAAGAAGCCTTGTGTGTCGAAGCAAGTGTATAAAGACCCTATCTTTCTCATCAGTTTAGCTAGAGAGATCAAAAGCTTGCCTTCTCCTGATGCAGATGTCTCTCTTGTACTCAACAAATGGGGTAGTTTCTTGCGTAAAGGATCACTCTCCACCACGATTCGTGAACTGGGTCATATGGGTTTACCTGAGAGAGCTTTACAGACTTATCGTTGGGCTGAAAAGCATCCTCATTTGTTTCCTGATAACCGTATTCTCGCATGTACTATCCAGGTTTTGGCAAAGCACCACGAGCTGAAACTGCTTAAATTCGACAATAGGTTGGCTAGCAAGAACGTAATCGAGGCAATGATCAAAGGGTGCATTGAAGGTGGATGGCTGAATCTTGCCCGGAAGCTTATACTGATCGCAAAGAGTAACAATCGAGTGCTTGACTCGAGTATTTACGTCAAGATGATTCTGGAGATTGCTAAAAACCCTGACAAGTACCAACTTGTGGTTGCTCTTCTCGACGAGCTGAAAGATAGAGAAGACTTGAAACTGAGCCAACAAGACTGCACAAGTGTGATGAAGATCTGTGTGAAATTGGGAAGATTCGAGCTCGTTGAATGTCTCTTTGATTGGTATAAAGAATCAAACAGAGAACCAAGTGTTGTGATGTACACTACGATGATACATAGCCGGTACTCGGAAGAGAGATACAGAGAGGCGATGAGTCTGGTTTGGGAGATGGAGGAATCAAACTGTCTTCTTGATCTTCCAGCTTATAGAGTAGTCATTAGACTATTTGTGGCATTGGATGATTTGGGAAGAGCAATGAGATATTACTCTAAGCTCAAGGAAGCTGGATTTTCTCCAACGTATGATATTTATCGCGATATGATTAACGTTTATATCGCTTCTGGACGATTGACAAAGTGTAAAGAGATATGTAAGGAGGTTGAAGATGCTGGGTTGAGGTTGGATACAGACACTTCATTTAGGTTGTTGCACCTCGAAAAGCAAACAATGTCTCTACAAGTAAAATGACTTTTTGCACTTGTAATAGAGAAAGTTCCAGTTTTGTTATTAACTATAAGTTTCTTAGTTTTATGTAAGTTTTGTCCTCTTTGATTAGAGATATAACATTTTAATGGTAAAGACAATCAAGAACTCATATACAAGAAGCGTCGAAAACACTTGGTGGTTTTACTGTTTAAAGGTTTTTTCAGGAAAAGACGAAAGTGGAAACTGGACAAGATCAGAATCAGACATAGCAACTGTCTTTTCTACTGGAACTGATTCTGGTCCATCCATCGATGGTTTTATAACTGTAAAGAACAAAATATTATAGAACAAAGTAAATGCTAAGAGAAGAAAAGCTGAAGTTGTGAGGAACGATCCGGACATCTCAGGTGGTTCTTCAAACATGAATGGATCCATTGATGAACCTCCACTACTTGTTCTGACAACATCCGATGATGTCTTGACGAAGGTTCTTGGTTTTTCATCGGCTTGAGATTCGATTTGTTGATCAAGTTGTTTCAAAGCTTCTCTAGCTTTATCTCTATCGATTTCGAATCTCTGTGAAGAAGAAGAAGGAGAAGAAGAATCATCTCCTTCAGTGGCTTTGACAATAGTCATCATATGTCTCTTATTCTTCTTCATATCCATGAATCCTCCATGTACGTACCAATTAAGAGACTGTATCCCTAACACCACCATTCTCTGTTTTCTCTGTTTTTTCTTCTACTACACCTCTGTGATGATAATTTTGTGTGTGTGGACATCATTGCTGGCAAAATTGTAAAATACCAAAGACTTCTTATTGTGATTTGTGATTTTGTGGCCTTCAAAATCTGACCCATGTGACCATGTGTAAAAGTCTTATGCAAAAATTCCAAATATAAGGCTTTAAAGGCCCATTTAAAAGACATTCAAGGCTTCAAACAAAAGTGATATGATATTTTGAATTTGAAACTATATAGTAGTATCATTTTGTACAACTACAATATACAATAGCTTGACGCAGAAAGAAACCAATGATGTGCACTCGCATTCATATTCCACCCAACAATCGAAATGGATACATCTCTTAAACATAAAAAATCAAAATGGATAGTATATTTAACTCTCTTTCTCTCTTTAGAGGAATAATCTTTAAAAGAGACTAAAAGTTTTGGATTTTTTGAACAATGTGGATTGGTGAAGAACATTGCCGGAAACATCATAGTAGATGAACTTAACTTCAGATTGAGTAATGTGAAGAGACATGAAACCTTGTCCATCGTAATACAGTTTGAGTTCTTTTGGATCCCATGGCATAATAACTCCTCTCCATGCTTTTGATCCTCCTCCACTTGTTAAAAATTGAATCTCACTTCACCAATTCCAAAAAAAAAAGTCATTTTCGAAACAAAACTAATTTCAAAATAAACTGAATTTTTTTTACAATCAAACTGATTTAATGTTTTTTTTTTCATACAGGATTGAAAAAAAGAAGAAGTAGAACTTTACCCGTCAGAACCAATGTGTTGCAAGCAATGATCATGTCCGTTTATGTACAGGTCCACTTTATTCTCCTTCAATAGTAAATAACATAATTACGACAGAGTACTAAATAGAGATTTCAGACAAAAAGGTAGAAGTAATAATGAGGATAGATATAAATTAATTAAATGATTACCTCTAGTATAGTATTGTAATTAAACAAGAAAACAATTTACCTCTAGAATTGGAAGAAGTTGATCTTCGAGCTCTTGGGTCACACCATGTTGACCTGCCGTTTTTATCCCATGGTGTCCCACGACAAATTTCCATGTGGCACGCGACTGTTTCATCTCTAAATCTAAATCCTAATATTTCAAAAGGAAAAAAATTTAAATTATTACAAAATAACAAAACCAATATGGAGATTTTCTAATGATTATTCTTTCTGAAACAAAATGTAATTACATGTAAGAGGTTGGAGATATATTTGTTCCTGGGTAAGACGTTGCTCCAATCGTAAGTGTGATCTTCTGGATCTGTGAAGTATTTATTTACAAATGGGTTTGTGTCCACGAAGAAAAACTCCACCATTCCTATAACCATCAATACAATTATCAATACGATTATCACTGATCAACCAAAATATTAAGATAGCATATATATTGTTTGCTTTTCTTGTTTTGTCATTTACAGCTCACGCGAACACATAATCGTAACTGAACCTACATAATGTTGCAGTACAATAACCAATCAAACTTGAATATGAGTTTAGACCGTACCAAAGCAATGTATAATTTATACATCAACCTTGGATATATATTTGATTGGTGACATGTAGTGTTATAGTTGAATTATAACAAATGTTATAGTTTGATGTAACTTGAAGTAAATACAATGTGGTATGAAAATTATGAAAATGTTTGATTAATTAACTGAAAAAACGTGAACAGTGAATCATACTAATTTTTTTTATTAATTCAACTTCTAATACATTTTAATACATGAGATTTGTTGATGTTGATTTAGCTTTTGAATTATCAATTGTACAAAGAATACAACTCAAAATTCTAACTCAATCTTAACCCACTATAACTCAAACACAAACTCAAGAACTTAATTCATGATTAGTAACATTTTTGAGTTATATCCAGAGTTCAAACTAAATCAATGGTAACTCATGTCACCAATTATGAAAAAGTACATTTAAAAATGAGTTTGAAACTCTGAAAATAACTAACTATAAAATTTGTTTTCCTTCACAAAATCTACTATTCTTGTGTCTATATCTCCCTATCCTCCCTAGATAATTGGTCTAACTTTTGCCTTATAAATCACTCTTTAAAAATCCAATAAACTTTTGTGTCAAATCCAACTTCTTAAAAGGAAAATTATAATATGGACTAAACATTCCCCTATGCCGTCATTAGTAGTTTTTAAAAATAATAGATGGATAAAGGGAAAACTGAGAAGAAGAAAAAAAAAGAACCTGAGCATAAGACAAAAGATCTGCGACAAAACCATCTCCAATCTTTTTGGGGGAGAACGTGACTTAGTTGTGCTGAAACATTTCCTCTGTAGTCATGGTTCCCCAAAACTGCAATAATATTAGAGTTTGAACCCTCACGCGTTTATTATTCATATATAGTATAAAATTATTAAGTAGTATTAGGTAAACATGTAAAGGTAGTCATATTACCAGAATACCACTGTTTTTGGAGACTAGTATGTGTGTATATATGAGAGAAAGAGGCTTCGAAAGAAGGATCAGTGTCTCCTTTTAAACCGTCGTCATAGAAATTATCTCCTACTGATATCACAAAATCTATGTCTAGTTGCTCTCCCACAATTCCCATCTGCCATATTTTCAAAATTTTCAGCATTTTTACATATAAAATAAATTCTTACTTCCCTCCCCCCCCCCAAAAAAAAATCTTAATAAGGTACATTTAATTTGATCATGTAGAGGTTTTCTACAAGTTAATAATATATGAGGGCACTAATATTTTATTCGATTTAAAATATATAAATTTGTAATGTTAAAAAGTTCATTTTACTTTATTTCCAAACAAAAAGTCGCATTAGTTAGGATATTGTTTATAAATGTTTAGTTTGATAATGAATCAAACTTTCAGCTTGTTTCTTTCATCACTTAGGGAATCTGCTTTGTAATGAAGCGTATCAACTCTTCAATTACAAGAATATCTTCAGGAATATGTTGTTCAACCATTTACGAAAAAAATGAATATGTTTTTTTAATCAATTCAATGTCTATGTATTGCGTAGAATGAATGACTTCTTTCCTTCTAGAAAGATATGGACGCAACATACGAATATATAAGCTCACTTGTTGAATAGTTTAATGTCTTTTCTTATATGATTTCGTGTCTTGTAAACCCGAAAGAGAAAGGAAAGAGAAACAGCGTATTTCAAATTTCAACAATTATATAGAAAAGAAAACATAGAATCAAATTATATTAAGTATTATTTCCACTAAAAAGCAAACCTAACCAGTAAGCACTAACCACCTGGGTGGTATATACAAATACTTATTTCTGATATAAAATAATGCATTTCTTTCCTACAAACCAAACATCCAAACCATCTATTAGATACTACATTTAGAGTATGATTAGTTTAAACGCAGTAGGTATGGTTACGGTTGCGGGAGTTTACGAAAGTGGGCGATTGCGGTTTTAAGTATTATTAAACAGGTTGTATGATAGGTTTAACGGTTGAAAACAGTTACATTTACATGATACTTATGACTATTTAACTAACTGATATAATAGCAATTAAACAATAAAATAATAATATAAACTTATTATATAATTAAATAAAATATCAAATTTTTATTATTATTATAATATAATATTAAATCATTAATTTAACATAATTATTAATAAAAATTTATATGTATTTTTAATAATTTGGATGAAAATTATGAGTTAATTTGAGATGTTGGCTCTTTTGTACAAAATTAATGTTTGATCAAAAAATTATAATTTATTAGAACTAAATATATTTAGAAGATT
>KE155113.1:168885-181373 GCA_000411075.1 Sisymbrium irio
ATGTTAAATTTATTTATAAATTTTATTATTATAACATTCAAATTTTGAAATATTTTTTTATCAGCCACCTTACTTATTTTATATATATTGTTATATCTTAAATGAATTTTTATCATTTTTAAAAATAATTTGTTTTTATTTTTCTATTATTTATATGCAATCGCCTCCAACCACAAATGTTAAGAAAAAATAATTTTTGATTTTGAGCGGTTTTGAATGATATAGAGCGGTAAAAATCGTTTCATATGATTGTTTTAAAACGTTAATAACCGTTATCATTCGTAAATGTTACGTTTGTAGGTAGTAGTGGATGAACTAATCAACCCGTTAAATTCGGTAGTGTGCGTAGATAAATTTTTACATTTGACAAAGCGAAAATCCAATATTTTAACCATAAAATTAATGATACTTTTGTGTGTGTTTACTGCTTCGAACACGTATATTACACTATCAAACATTAAAGTCGTATTTATTTTGTCACTCCAACTAAAGTATAAATTATAAATCTTCAATACGTTATGATCGATAAGCAATATTAGTCATTAATTACCTGATGAGCGACGAGAGATTGATTAAAACCTCCTTGTCGTCCCCAATCTCCGACGACCAGAATATTCAAAGAGCCATCAGATTTCGTCACCGGATGCTCCACCCTTTCAAGCTTTGACAAAGAACCATTGATGAAGATACATAGAATAAGAAACATCAAACGCACGCTAAACATCAACACACCCATCTTCATCTTAATTCTTGTTAATTATTTTCTCTGGTCTGAAAATTCAGAAAAAACAATGCATATAGAGAGGGAGAGAGAGCGAAGTCTAGGTGCCAATTAATATAGATGAATCCGTGAGAAAAACATGGTCTATAAATTATTGAAGAAATGATATAACCATTTTACTATATTAATTAAGCAGACTTTGGGGTCTTTGATCCCCGGAAAAAAGTTAAGAGGACTTTACAGCTTTTTTTTTTGGAATCTAAATTATTTAAGGTGCTTACTTACACGTTTAGTTTAGAGGGTTTAAATCTTCCAGATTTTTTCCTAATTTTCTTGTTTATGTCTGGTTTTAGTATTTATTGGATATTTGATGCATGGATATAATCTTTGAAAATCTATAATTTCTAATAAAAATCCGTTGATTTTTAAAAATGATATTTTTGGTATTTAAAGAATAATATTAAGGATTTCTTTCTTTATATATATGAAGCAAAAATAATAAAATTAAATATCTACATATACTAAATTATGATACTGATGAATTATACAAAGTAATGTTCACACTTTTTTTTTTTTTTCGAAATTGAATGTTAAATTTCCAAAAAAAATCTGTGTTACATTTGCATGTTACTTTTTTCGAGACTCATTTGGTCGAAAGATAAAGAAATCTGGAAATGTGATTATGTTCTAAGTCCAAACCAGACTACAAGGCCATCTTCTAGCCTTCTGTTTCCCGCTTCTCTTGCGGAGGAGATACGGTTTCTAATTGCTTTGGTAATGTTCACACTTTAATTCGAAAACAAAATAAAAGGCAATGTGCACAGGATAGCATGCGTATCAATTTTTTATTTGAACATGAACCATGCATATATCTCAGCTTCTTTTTTTATGCATATATTTAATTAAAAGAAATAATAAACAATTTAAGGATATACATATGTCTCCATGTAAATTTCCTTTCTCAGACTTTATGAACTGGAAAGTAAATGCACATCATTAAATGATTATGTCACATGAATATCACCATTAAGTATACTTACTAACATAAGATATTTGTTTCTCAACTTTTTGTAATCAGATCGTCGACTAGACATCGGAATAAACCCCCTTCTTATAAGTGCTCCATCGATGCAAAACGCGACCATACCCATCATAAAAAACGACTCGTAGTTCTGCTTCCGATAGATAAACCGACATGAATCCTTGTCCATCGTAGTAAAACTTCATCTCTTGGGGGTTCCAGTCATTCACATCCCCTTTCCACGCCTTGGAACCACCGCCACTTGTCATAAATTGTATTTCACTGGAGATAGCACAAGTTTGTTTTAAGCCTTAATTACGTTATCCGCAATTAATTGATTAATCTTATTAGTACAAAAGTATTATAATCACCTGTCTATACTGCTTATGTGCTCCAAGCAATGATCATGCCCATTTATGTAGAGATCCACTCCATTAGCCTAATTTTCAAAGAAATTATAAGTAACTGCATGTGTTTTCATTTTTAATATTACATAGTTTAGTCTATAGTAAAACTACCTCAAGGATAGGTAAAAGTTGTCTTTCAAGCTCCTTGGTAATACCGTGGTGACCTGCACTTTTGATCGTGTGGTGACCTACCACTATTTTCCATTTCGCCACTGATTCTTGCAAGGCCACATCGACATCCTATAATTTTATATATATCCATGAATGAGAGATTAATATTTTGATCGACTTTTTCAAAAACAATGATTTTAGATAAGTTAATGACATATAAACATCTACTGGAAATACTATTTCAATAGAATATATCAAAAAGCTAGATTGTGATAGAGTAAAAAGTTCATTACCGTTATGAGATTGTTAAGATACTTGTTTCTTGGTAATACGCCTCTCCAATCATAAACATGGTCCTTTGGTTCAACAAAATATTTATCTACGAATGGCGTTGTGTCCACGAAGAAAATATCGACGAGATCTACAAAGAGAGTTATTTGAAGTAATTATTATGATATATTTTTCAATGAAAATGGTATTTACTCTCTGATGTTAAGGTAATTACCGGCGTTTACAACGTAAGATCTTAAACAAATCCATCGACAGTCCAAATCCTTTAGCATGGAGTTGAGTTGCGCGTGGACGTTACCTCTATAATCATGATTTCCTAATACTGGTGAAAGATATAAGAAAAAAGAGAGAAAAAAAAAGTAAATATAAAAACCACTTTAATAAAAGGGTAAAAAAATTTGGACAACAAAGAAGGGGTAAAAATAAGTGACATATTTTAGCCCAAAAAATAATAATAAATGACATAGAGTTAACAGTTAATTTAATTTAGATTTTGTTTTTGCAGTTGAAAAAGATAGTTTACTTACCATTATACCATGGTTTTTGTAAGCTAGATGCTGTGTAAATATTGGTAAAAGATTCTTGAAATTGAGAATCATATGGACTGATTATTCCGTCATCGTAAAAGTTATCTCCAGTCGAAATGACGAAATCGATATTTAAATCCTTTCCTGTTCTCCCCATCTGAACAGAAAGAACTATAGTCAATAATTGGTAAAGTAAATCAGAAAAGATGTAATATAATAGCAAAAAAAGAAAACCGAAAACAAGGATAACGTATACTTGTAGTTGTAGGTATAGAAGACGCAACCAAAATTAAAATGTCACATGGAATTTCAATGGAGCCTTAATTGAGTACAATAGTTCCACGTCAGTTACGTAAAGAACTTAAGAGTTTTAAATGGAATTTAGTAGTAAACCCATTAGCACACACAAAAGAAGTTACGTACAAGATATATGTAACTTAATTCGCCTTCACGGCTTAATTAATGTCCCCAATTCAGATAAACAATGACGAGAAAATACGCTCAAATATAAACCTTCGCTAGATAAATATTATCAGCCTCTCACTCCACTTAGAACATGTTGTTTAGACATTAAATTTTTCTACAAGACTGAAACTACATTATTCACGCAATAGTGATCAGTTCATTAGTTTTGATTATTATTGGTTACTTCAATAGCCTGATGAGTAAGTTACTCAACAATGAATTCGACGTCAAGAAAACAAAATATTGCACGCTTCTCTCGCTTCATCTCTATCATGAACTATCATATGATTCATCTAATCATTTTCGTATTCTCATGTAATTCTTCTCATATCAATTCATAAAACCACACCATAAACAATAAAAACTTTTAAAAAGCCAAATTACAAACAAAGAATAAGTTTTTTTTTTTTATTTTGCAAACGGCATACATAAATACACATACTCACTTGCATATATATATGTATATGTTTATGTACCTGAAGAGCTACTTGAGACTGATTATAAGAACCTCTTCTTCCCCAGTCGCCGACCACGAGAAAACTGAGTGTATTATCGGATTTTGGTGGCTGGACCAACCGTGGTAGCTCTGCCGTGGTAGTCCAGGCCGATAATAAAATGATTAAACAAAAAACGGAAGATGGGAATTTTATGGGCTTATCTCTCAGGGTATCCATCGGGAGACAAGGTAAGGGGGTGATGGTGGATTGTTGTTGTTGTTGTGGCTGTGTTTATATAGGCCTTATGTGGACAAGATTTTTTTAAAAATTAATTAATTAATGCAAAGCAACGATTGTGAATTAGTTTGTACCCCATTAATTTTTATATATTAGGTGGTAGTTAAGAAAATTATAGGGTGCAATAGTCCTTGCTAAAAACGTTTGCTAAATCTTTGTTATCATTCACCGCTTGATAGTCTTGTATCAAAAGTTAAAATCCATCATGCTGTGAATGTTAACAAAGCTAAATAAATATAAAAAGGTCACAAGTTATATGTTTGTCTTTTTGTTTAATGTTCATCAAAACTTTATTATCAATCACCGGCTCACCGCGAAATGAAATAATAAGAAGTTATTTGTCTCTCATCCTGAACTCCGGAGTTTGGACTATTCATCATTTGTTCCAAAAAAAATATTATGACTTTCCATCTATTGTTTCAAAAATTTGTATAAAACTGCCATGATTCTTTGTAAATGATATTAACAATAATATCTCACTATCAGCACATCTTTTGCTTTACTTGAAATGTTTTTTATACGGCTATTTAAAGGATTTCATGCTTGAAAAACTAAGACGTAAGTATATATATAGCTCTAGTCATTTTCTTGAAAGTAAATAGACTGTTTAGGAAATGACGTGAAAACATTTTAGGTTTGAACAGGGGCGGATGCAGAGCTCGTTGTCATCGGAAGCAAACAATAAATACATATAGAAATAAAGGTAGAAACTGAATTTTAATATAGGCATATATCTAAAGCTTTAAGGTATTATGAGGAACTTTAGAAATTCCATGAGGGGCAAATCCCACCCTCATAGTACATGTAGATCCGTCCCTATGTTTGAACACGTAGTAAACGAAAAGGAGCTGTGGAGGAGATTGCGAGAGCATATTTATCCCTACGAAGAGCTGTAGAATAAAATTTTATTTGAAATTTTGAAAAAAGAAAAACATAAATTCTTTGTTCCTCATCAATTTTTTTTTAAAAATATGAGGCATATAAAAATATTATGGAATTCATGTTTTAAAAAAAAAATTAACAAAAAATTCATCTTAATTAGCATAAATTTTAAGTTCTAACAAATTCACAAAAAATTATAGTTACCAATTAAAGCCTAATAAATTTTCAAATAAAAAGCTATTGAATTTTGGTTTTCAAATTTTTGAGATACACAACCAATAATTAATATAATTATTTTCTTATTTTTAAAAATTATTTTAGAAATTTTCTATTCAAAAAGATAATATAATATGTTTCACACATATAATTAACAATAATGTGTAAACAGTATTAATTTTTGAGTCAGTTCCACTTCAATTCCTTTTAAAATTAAGTTCAAATTAAATTTTATATTATATCTAAAATCATCCCTAAATCTAAAAGATTATTCAAATATTAAAAAACATATAAATTACCCAAAATTCCATTAAAAAAATTACCCAAACTTTTTAAAAAATTCAAAAATACTCAAATATCTATAAATTAACTGAATCCCAGTTTAATAATAATAAAAAATTTCTAAAAGTACACGAAAATATATAAGAGGAAATTTGCATGAATATTACTAAAAGTTTAAATAATTTGAAATCTAACCTTTCTATTTAAAAGTTTGAAAACTAACTTACTTAACATCTAAAATTACCAAAAAATCTCTAACACATAAACTGTATAATTTGTTGAATATATATATTTAAATTAATTTCGAATTTTCTTATTACTTTTTTTAATACGCAATTTTCGACATGTGTAAATAAAAATTGAAAAAAAACTTAAATTTTCTCATCAGTTAGAAATTATAACAACAAAATCTTTAAATTTATAATAACTAATAGAATATTCTTTGGATAAAATCTATTAATACAGATTTTTCTCTTTTAAAATCCTAATTAAAATTTAAAATTTTGTTTATAACAATATAAGTTAATAAACGTTAACACAAAAAAATTCTAAAACTTTCGTGAAATCTTATACAATGAAGCAGAAGAGGTATATATTGATGATAAATATGATTAGATATGTATATAGTTATTATTTTTAAAAAATAAATGATAAAGATACAAATAAATATGTGCATATCCACTAATTTTTAAATAAATAATAAAGATGTAAATAAATATGTGTATATCTAAATTTGTTAAAAATGAAAAAAAAATAAACATAATTACTAGATATTATATATATTAGGAATTTTTAAAAAATATTCTACTTTGAAATAAAATTTTATCTCATAATTAATAATGAGATAAAATTTAGTTTTCAAAATTTTTAATTAGATAGGTTAGTTTTCAAATTACAAAAAGTAAAAATGATTAATAGGTTTAGTAAATTGATAATTTAACATAATTTTTCTAATCTTAAGATCAGTTTTTGAGCTTAAAAAGTCTTTGTAATTAAATTAATTATTTGAGGTATTTATAAAACAATTTTGAATTTTTGGATATCGAATAAGGGTTTGGGTTTATATTACATAATATCCATAATATTTAATCTCAATTTCTGTTGAGATATTTTTCTAGAACCGAACTCCATCAAAGATCACATATTTTTCGATGGATCAAGAATTTTTGGGACTTAAGGTGAAGGATTCCTAAATATTTGGATATTTCCAAGGGATTTGAATAGTTTAATAAAATCAAGATATTAATGTATCTCTACACCATATGAATTGTCATACGAGCCAAGGGGAATACTACCTCCACCCATCCCCATACTTTTGTTGTCAGAATATTCAATTATTGATCTTGTTTTTGTTGTTGTTGTTTCTTTTTTATCTTGATAATATCCAATTGGACATGGCCAGACAATAATAATTCAAATTTCATGTGAGAGTCGATGAAAACTTCCAAACTTTCAATTATTTTTAGATCCTATATAATATGAAAAAACATTTTTGTACGTATATCAAAATAAATAGCATCCACGACTATGATGTTGGAGCTATCCAAAAGTAAACAATATACATATATATAATTGAGAGTATAGGCTTCAGAATGAAAAGTATATAAAAAAAAATATAATTGAGATTATAGGCTTCAAAATTAAAAATTCCGAGACTAGAATGCGTTGAAAATAATTAATGTACGATTTACTCAAAAAAATTTCCCACAAAAAGTTAAAATAAGAACTTATTTTGGTTCTGAAACATACAGAGATCAATGTTATTTATCCACACAAAAACCTTTCTCTTGATCGAGTTGACACCCACTAGAGAAAAAAGAGGTTTTGAGCCCACAAACGGGAAGACTCGATTTGTTTCTATGTGTAAATCCAGTTATTAAGGAAATATAATTGCAATTTGAGACCCAATAAAAGTTCATAGGCCAAATCTTGACCACGCAATTGCTCCTAAAGCCCAATATTGCTCAATAGTTATTTTCATCTTGCCGCTGTTTAATTAATTTTTGGCTCACCACAACTGTGATAATCAATTACGTTACCCCTTTTGGTTTATAATTTAATTTAAAATTACGAGTTACATCTTCCTCTGATTTCTTGACAGGTAGCAAATAAACTTTTTTATTTTTGCAAAGACGAATAATAAGTTTATGGAGTATTTGACAAAGCTAATCCTACCTCTGAATAAACTTATTGTACCCATGGTCCCCAAATATCAGTGAACTTAATGTTGCGTCCTTAGCTTAACCACTAATAACTTTTTATGAAAATTCTCTATCTTTAAGTAGTAATAGATTTTTTAATTAGTTAAGAAATAACGATTAATAAATGTATCCTTTTAACATTGAAGATATTAATAAATATCTCTGGTAGAAAAGTAATGCAATATTGGTATCTTAGATATTTCCAATGGGAACAAAGAGAAGAAGAAAATATTTGTGATATTTATCTCTAAAGTATTTGCACTTTCAATCTAATATACAAGGACCAAGCGACCATATGGTGATACAGTAGGAAGAAGTTTCAAAATTCTACCAATTATTTATAAGCATAAAAATAACTATAATTGTAAATTAGTATTCTCTACCGGCCAGCCAATAGATTCAATCATACAAGGTTTTCCTTTTATTTTTCTGCAGTTAGTATTTTATACACATTATTGATGTGATATACAGTAATTTATAATCTCGTTTATTATGTCACACAACTAATCTGTCTAAGATCTTATACTTTAACGCGTATTTATCGTTCTGATTTGGTAATTACATGCAACAACAGACCATGTAAATGTAATAATATATATTAATATTAAAAGAACGGTATTAAACGAAAAAAAATAACTTTACGTACTGTTAAAGCTCAAAATAACATTTTTAGTATTTTTAATATTAAAATGGTGAAATAGTTTATAAAAATCGTTTTACGACAAAAAATTTGATAGATATCGTGATCCAAGTTATTATATGATTACTGAAAGCTTAAATTAAAAATACAATACTATATATTTTCCTAGTTTTACTTCTACAATACTATAACAGATTACTAAAAATTGTAAATGCAGAGCTGTACTTTCATTTCCATATGCTAAAGATTCTCCTATGACTGAGATATACACACAAATATGTTCAAATAAAAATAGTAATGTTTGACCTTAAAATCCCACCACTTTTCAAGAGTAGTCCTTTAATTAACTTTTAATTAATATTATAGGCATGGCGTTCTTGGTAGGGATCTCGATTCTCAATTGTCAAAATAGGAACCCTTGTCTCTTTTCACCGGCAAAAATTAAAGAATGTAATTTTGTATTTAATTGGTTAAAATATAAAACAGAGGCTAAAGTTTATTAACGTTTCAATACGGGTTAACTAACTAACAATAGAATCTTCGTTAGTAAATTTCCAAGGTACAGTTATCGGTTTATAATTCTATCTCGATATATATATCCTAATCCACGAGACGGTGGAATTTTGTCCACTTGTCAGAGAACGTTGAATAATTGAACTTTATATACACGCTAAAATTACTCTGGACCGAAACAAATTAGAACTAAACCTGAGTAATTTACCCTTAAATATTTTGGATATGTAAACAAAACCAAAATCAAACCGAGTTTATAGTCAATACTTAACATACAACTACATATTGAAATAGTAATTATATTTAAATTACAAATAATAAAATATCATAAATTAGAATTATAAATCCGGTGATACTATTTTTTAGTGTGCATCTGGTGATAATAACTATGTTTAAATTAAAATAACCAAAATATCTGAAATAATATAAACATCTGATTATCATTATTTATATTTATCAAAAAAAATTTTGAAAAATTAAAAATATTATTTATATTTATCAAAAAAAAATTTGAAAAAATTAAACCATCTTTTATCAAATAAAATATAATATTTTTTAATAGTTTAGATAGTTAGGATGTTTGTTCGACCAAAAAAAATATACTTAGGATGTTTTAATTAATTTAGTTTTCAAAGATATTTGAAGTATAATTAAACGAGTCTTTCTACTTTGGATGCTCTTCATATCCACATATTATCTGATGATTCGTCTTTTCTAGAAAATCAGTTGGCACTAATATAATGATTTGAGCCAAGTTTTTTGTCACAATTCTTAATAATCCTTGTGAAATTAACCTTAAAACCCTGTGTAAATGTAGTCGTTATATATATTTCTTAGAGTAGATAAAGAGAAAACAGATTCAGTGAAAGTTGATTGCTTAAAGTAATACTTAAAGTTTATTGTATTAGTCAGTTTTTAGAGGTTTTAACCTCTTTTACCAATAGATTTTTATATTTTCTTTATTAAGTTTATGGGTTATTTCTTTCTCATCTAACAGTTGAAACGTTAATTGAAAGATTTAAAATTTATGATATTTTAAACTTATAATTACCACGTAATCATTTCCTATATTTTAGCATCATCCAAATAATAATATGAATAACCTTTCGATAAATCACCTACAAAACCATTCTTAATTTTATAAAATTTACAAGATAAAAATGTTTTTGAAACAGATTCACGTCTATATGGTATTTATGAAAATCATCAAGTTTCATATTTTTTGTATACAGAGTTTAAAATATTATTTTGGACGATGGAAAATTCACTGAGTTAAGGATTATCTTTGATGAATTAATTCTAATTATCTGTAGTACGAAAAGAAAAATAGCTAAAATTGGTAAAATTTACTTATTTACGCTCTAAGTTTGTTAGATTTTTTTTTAACATGTTTACTTCGTATTCATAATAATGTATATACCGATTTACTTACAAAAAAGTCTAACTACAATATTTTATTTTGTTCCATATAAATTATAAAATCCTGTTTAATTCGCCGATAATGCTATTTTCTAAAATCAGTTTACATTAAAGAAAGTAAAAAATATTCATAAGAACACAATTATTGGTAAAAGGTTAATATAGAATATAAAAAAAGTATTTTGTTAATATTTTATATGTAATTTAATTAAATTTATTTATTAATTAAAATGTGTCAGCAACAATAGTCTCTCCAATTTTATTTTTTTGGATTCTCAAAAGAAAACTTTTTCTCCTCATCTCTCATCGTTCTTTAATTATTTTAATTTTTTAATGTTTAGACCTCTTCTACAATTGGCAATAATCATGCTTTAAGTAGTACATATACGGGTTACATAAATTATTGTTCTTGTTCATATTAGGTTGGATACTGTTGCGGCGTCATATGCTTATATATAATATGATTTTTAATTCATACTAAACATTTTGGAGGACCATCAAAATCAATATGATTAAACTGATGTTATATACGATACAATTTACCACAGACCATCAAATTTAATACGACGATTTATAATTTGTTTGCTAAAGTTATACGACGGATATTTCCCATGCAATGCCACCACTAGCAATTGTTGGCGGGTTTATCTCCGCTAAATTAGAAACTAAGTAAATAAAGATATTAATTCAAACTACAAATCGAAATTAACATTTTTCTTTGTTAAAGCAAATCGAAGTTAACAAAGAATAGTCAATCCTTTTTCTTTTCGGGTCACAGAATAGTCAATACTTTTTGATAAATGTTTTTATTTAGCTGTTCCTAATCTTTTTTTTTTGACAAACCTGTTCCTAATCTTTTTCTCGCAATTATGTACGAATATATACAATAATGTAGCGGTACACGGTGATTAGACCGACCAAAAATTACTGATCTAAGAAAGTTTTGATACGACGATCAGTTTCAAAGACCACAATAGAATTCTTTACTTATAGGCAAATTAAATAATATAATTCATTTTTCAACACATTTCTTCTTCATCTTTTTCGTATGGGTTATAAAAAGTAACAAGTTGGGGCGTGTCGTCTTATTCAAACAAACTAAATTTATTAGTCAATAACTACTTTAAAAATAATCGTTTTCAAAGCTTTTAATTGTAAACTAGCTATAGTACAACTCCGATCGAGAAGGACAAAAAAAGATTGATTGGTTTAAATTTAACGTAACTAGTGTGGGATTGGTTACACACAAAGAGAAAACTAACTAGTGTGGGATTTGAGGACGTATATAATGTAATTAATGTGGTTTGATATCTAAGCAGTCCAACAACCAGTACTAATAACTAACCAATCATCAACCTTCATTTCTATTATTTAAAAATTAGCTTAATAATATCGACTGTGCAATTATTAAAATAAATATATAATAATCATCGTCCACGTCAGAAGTCCACCTCTTTCTCTCCGGCATTTGCATGGCTCTTTCTTTCTCCATATCTCCCTCCCTCCCTCATTAGTTCCTCTCAAATTCCATTGCTCCTTTCCAATAACCTCTCTCCCCCTCTCTTTCTCTCTCACTCTTGGAATGCTTGGAAGTTATAGAGAAGTGAGTAATCTGTTTTTCAATAACTAAATTGAATAAATTGATAATCGCATGCATGCGTATTACTCATTGTTATTACCTCTTGATCATTTATACAAACCACTCTATATTTATAAGGTTATGTGGCCAAGACTTGTGGCTAACAAGATCCTAAGGAAAAGCGTAGGGAGCAACAACTTCGTTGCGGATTTTCCACCAGATGCTGACGAGAAACATCTAAAAGATTCTGGATTAATCGAGGAACAACTTTCTTTCAACTCTAAATCCATCTTCGCCAATCAACACAAGACCACTAATCTCAACTACAAGTAACATATATATAACTTGATTCTCTTCTTCTTTTCCATTAAGAGCTTCGCATATGCATACTTCCTCTCAAGTTAAGAAAATGCATACTTTTATATGTAGATGTTTCTCTCTCTCTCTCTCTCTCTCTCTCTATATATATATATATATAT
>KE155113.1:181535-225002 GCA_000411075.1 Sisymbrium irio
GAGACGATCGAGAACAGATCACAAATATTTGATTGATTTAAGCAACAAAGTCGTCTGACTGGTATATAGCTAATGAAATTTGGGTGATAAACCCTCAAATCTTTAAGGGCATCTGAATTAATGCTACCGATCGAGAAATCTTGATCCCTCGTGCTGCGTGAATCTACAACTCTATAAACCTATACAAATCTCTATTAAATATAGTCAAATGCTATAAATTTTCTTAAAGTGGAAATTTAATTTTATGTTTAGGGTTCTTGTTAGCACATGGAACGTTGGTGGAGTCGTCCCCGAGGATGGATTTGACATGGAGAATCTCTTGGAAACACATAAAACCCCGTGTGATATATATGTTCTCGGGTAAATAGTTAAACACTACACGATCATCAAAAGTGTATAATTTAGCGATTTAATTGTCTTGAATTTTTTTGAGTTAAATATATCTGTATATAGGTTTCAAGAAGTTGTGCCTCTCCGAGCTTCGAATGTTTTGGGATCAGATAACAACAAGGTCTCTGCGAAATGGAACTCGTTGATAAGGGAGACTTTAAACAAGAGCGTGGCCACTAGTGATGATAGGGACAAGGGCATTAATGGTATTTCACAAGATTTCAAGTGTATTATAAGTAAACAGATGGTCGGAATCATGATCACCGTTTGGGTCCGAGGGGATCTACGGCCGTACATCCGTCATCCGAGCGTTTCCTGCGTTGGATGTGGCGTTATGGGTTGCTTAGGAAACAAGGTAACTGCTTTAGTATTTTATTTTGTTTTCCAAATCTCACTGTTATATTTATGTATATGTGTATATATAGTATATATCGATTTTGGTAATGACTGCTATTAGAAAACGAAGTTTTATGTTTGTGGCTGCAAGGCTATTTTAATTCGCGGTTGTGCTTGAGCCTGTATATAATATTTGTTTTTTTGAAAAAGGTATATAATTAAATAATACTACATTATGTTTTTTTCACCAAAATAATACATTATGTTCATTTGGATTAATCTTTGTATAGTCGTATATATATAATAATACAAACAATTACTATTAATTAACCATAGCTTATGCTTTGTGTTATGAAATTACCAACATCCAAGTACACTATAAATTCCGTGTTTACCAGAATTTCTAATAGCTATTATAAATGGGTACTAAATGATTGAGGAACACGTACTTAACTCTTTGAAACCCTTCATAAATATAAAATTGTGTATATAGATTTGTTTTTAAACGTTGTTGTACTTTTGAAAATAAAACTTGCATGTTTGTTTTCGTATGTTAATAACTAAATATCAAGCTTGTTTTTGTAGTATTTTAGTATGAGTTTTTATAATTTACGCATGCGTTTAATTACTGTTTAGTGTTTACATATTGGGTACGCAAAATTTAAACTGCTTTGCTTGTATATTATTATTAGGGATCAGTATCAGTTAGATTCCGGTTGCACGAGACGAGCTTCTGCTTCGTGTGCAGCCATCTAGCCTCCGGTGGTCGCGAGCGAGATGGAAGGCAAAGAAATTCCGATGTCATGGAGATTTTAGCGAGATCAAGTTTCCCAAGAGGCACATCTCTAGAAGATTTGCCGAAAAAAATACTTGATCACGAGTAAGTTTAAATATAGATATATTCTAATTTAAATGTATAACAATAAAGTTATTAAAATTTAGAAGACTTATTGGTAATTTACTCTCTTGGCTAATCCATATGCATGTTTTTAAATATTTTTAACGTATGTGTTCACATCCACATAGCTAGCATTATACAATTTTGTGTCGTTGTAAATTAAAGATTGCCAACTTGTAAGTAGTTAAATGGTTATGGTCAGACCAAATACTTCATAATACTATATAGTTTAAGCAATTTGAGTGGTAATTTTTAATAAGTCTTGATATCGCGCGGAAAAGGCTAGTTTGGTTACTTACTTGTTAAAAACTATCAACTTGTGATATCCATTATTTATATCACCATTGAATAATTATATGGTTTTGTTTTACTTTTGTTGCATCAAATGAAACAGCCGAGTGATTTTCTTGGGAGATTTGAATTATAGAATATCTCTACCTGAGGAGAAGACAAGATTATTGGTGGGACGAAAAGAATGGAACACTTTACTCGAAAATGATCAGGTATTAATTAGTTATACATTTAAGTAAATTGAGTTCATATGTTAAAATTTTGCATACTCACATCTTGTCTATTTATTCTGAAATTAAGCTAAGTATGGAGATCATGAACGGCCAAATTTTCAGAGGTTGGCAAGAAGGAATTGTCAAATTTGCTCCAACGTATAAATATATCCCTAATTCAGATTTATATTATGGATGCATTGCATACAAAAAGGACGAGAAAAAACGAGCTCCTGCATGGTGAGCCTCTTAAATAATTTACATGTTATTTATGTAGGGTTTTTGTTGGGCTTACATCGTTATATAATTTGAATAGGTGTGATCGAATAATATGGTACGGTAATGGATTGAAGCAACATGAATATACAAGAGGAGAAGTGAAGATATCTGATCATAGACCTGTCAAAGCAATCTTTACCACAGAAGTTAAAGTGTTACGATTTAGTAACAAAATTCGTAATCTCTTTTTCTCTGACAGATTTGAAGACAGAATTGATGGATATGATCAGGTAGAGTCGAAAGATTACTCGTGGATTTCTACCTGATTTGTTTAATTGGGATGAAATCTCGTTGTTGTTCATATATATATATATATAGTACAAACAATTATAAGTATAGGTGTTTTACAAAAACAAAAAGCATATAGAGTGTGTTTTTTTGTAGACTATGTAGTTCTTGTGAGAATATATTTTGTAAACCACTAACTAAATATATCAATATTTTGGGACGCGAGACTTGTATGTTAAATATGATTCATAATTACGTAGTATGTTGGAGGTTTTCCATCCATATATTCAATAAATGTGTATGAAGTTCAGCAACTACATATGGTCTGAGATCAATCTCTAAACTTTGTATAACTTCTTATTGTACTCAAGGATATTTGCCTATCCGGAGTTTTCTTTTGCAATGAGTGGTTTACGCTTTAGCAAATATTACTAACGTCTAATCATATATATGATAAAGAATGTTATGAGTTAAAAAACCCGATCTTCTTTGTTAACGACTAAAAATGTACGTATGTGGGTTACAAGAAAAGTATAAAAAGATTCTACTTCTTTATGCGTATATATGATTAATGGGGGATGGACTTATGGGTGAATGGACAAGCCATATGGTTTATTTGGCGTTATGTGTAGTGGAGAAAGAACAATTGGGTGCATCTATAATAATATTAGATCAATAAAATAAACCTTGTTTATTAGAGATTTTCCGAAAAACAAAGAGATATGGTTCGGTTTGATTATAATAGCAAGTGGTTTTAGTAAATGCATATATGGGTTGGTGTCGTTTGTATTCCAACATTATAGTTGTTGAAATAGGATAATACCAAATTATGAATATTGACTGAATATTTATATATAGAAATGGGAACAAATACAAAAACAAAAAAAATATATCATCATCAATAAATAAGTCAATCTTTGTCCAACAAAAATTGGGAAATACAAAAATGAGAAAAGGTCTCAATCCTAAGAAATACAAAACGAAATCAATAGCCGAAAAAATGAGGATTCGCGATCATTGGATAAAAACCCCGTTTATTGGGCTAGTTGATAATGGGTCACAGCCCACATCCAAGGCTCTTATCGAGAGAAAGATATCAAAAATAAAAAGTTTTTGGGATTTCGAGAACCGGTTTATCCGCTGCGTCGCTGGCCCGACACAGCAACGGAAGCCGCAGCTCGAGATATCTTCTTCTTATCTCTCTCTCCATTTCTCTTCCTCTGTTTCTTCTTCTCTTTCTATTCCAATGTTCTTTCAAAACCAAGGGCTTCAGAGAGATAAATCGCACAAAAGAGTTAAAAGATCTGAATCATCGACACGAGTGGTGTTTTGTAGGCCCTACTTTGACCATCAAAATACAACACACATCAGTTATTACTCATTATCAGTTATTACTCATTAGGCCATTCACATCGCTAGCAAGAGGTAAATTGCTTCTTCTTTTTTTCCTCTTTTTTTTTTCTTTTTTTAATATAAAAAATAGAGAACCAATCGTGAGACGTCACGTTGTCATGGATCTCACGATTTCAAGCTAACTGCGTTGCTTATTTGAGCAAACAAGAGGCTGTTACTTATTTTTAGTGGTGGGTCCCACCGTCTTTTTGCTTTAAGCAACCTTATTGGCAACGGCGATAATCATGCTCTTACACATCACAAGTTTGATTTGCAATTTCGCTCACGACATTACCTAGGACTGCGATTTCGGTTTACACCATTTCCCCGAATAAAAATTTGGTTCGGTTCGGTTCGGTTTGGTTAATTCGGTTAACAAAACTTCAACCGAAATAAACCAAAACTTTTAGGTTTTGGTTAAATTTATGTTAGATTTCAGTTAATTTGGTTAATTTTGGTTTTCGGTTAGTTTGGTTAATTTCAGTTAATTCAGTTCGGTTCCAAATTATAAATATGGTTTGGTTTGGTTTGATTAAATCGGTTAAATTTGGTATTTAAAAAAAATATATGAACCGAGCCGAAATGAAAACCGAATTGATTTATAAAACCTACCGATCGGTTTACACCTGATAACCAAACTCGAATCAGAAACCGAAAAATTCGGTTCAGTTTGTAAAATCGGTTCGGTTTTAAATCCCATGGCCAATATTACGTACCAAACTTTTTTTTAACTGTCGTACCAAACCATCTTAATTAGCAATATCAAAATAATTAAAATAATAACTGGTACAGATGGTTTTGGCACAATTTTTAAAGCTTAATAGTTCATCATGAATTCGCACTGGCCTATTTGAAAGTTTGATATGTATATCATAATTCCGCCTCGGTCTTTAAACAATAAAGGAAATAGTCGAAGCGGCTGAAAGGAAAAAAATAATCATGGAGACAGAGATAACATTGAAAAAGAAGGTAAAATATCACGAATAATTATCAGACTTTCTTTATTCAAAAAGGAGATGTTCCTACGATGTCCGACCTAAAAGTCTTATATAAGAAGACGAGGAAAAGGGAAGAGAATTTCACAACTTTCAGCATCCACATAGCAAGCGAGAGCTAAAGAGAAAACAGTCTCGTAAGTGCTAAGCTTTCGCATTCCGGCTCGTCACTGTTCTCTCTAACAATCCAAACCTCTTTTCATTTGTACTTTGTCTTCCTTCCAAAAGATCAATAAAACTTCTAAGCCCCACTTTATGAGAAATCCTAAACTGCTTATAACCTTAGCTCGTAGAGTAATATATACGAAGTTCTTTTAAAAAGAATACTCAACCGATGTATTCCACGGAACCTTTTGTCTATTGTACCGCTTTTCTTTATTTTTGTTCACTTTTAGATCTGTTCGTTTTATTGTTTTGGATGTAACTTGTTTTGCAGGGATTAGGTATGTTCTCGACATTTATGTTTTTTTTTATGTGTATATTTTGATCTGCCTCTTCTGTTTGTAGCATATATTTTCTTCTCATGTGTATTATGACGTTTTAAGTATCTTTATATGGCAGGTTTGTCTTCTATCATGGTCTTCATCGGGTATGATTTATCATCTTTTTTTTATAGTGTTATCTCTTTCTTTTTAAAATTTGATTGTGGTTTTGTATTGCTCTTCTTTATTTTAGTTTCTTTTGTTTTACATCTCTTCATCTTATTGTATTGAATATATTTTGTTTTACAGGAATTAGGTCTGTTCTTGACTCTTTTGTTTTTGTTATTTTTTATTCTGTTTTGCCATCTTTTTATCGTGTGTTCCCTTATCCTACATGTAATGAACTTAGATTTGATTTTGTATACCAGGTTTGTGTTCTACTATTGTGTTCTACAAGTATATCTTTTGTAATCTCTTTCTCTTTTGATTTGGTTTCGTGATTATATGGTTTTTTCGTCTTATTGTTTTTCAAGATTAGGTATGTTGTGTTTTATTCTTAGCTCTTTTGTTTTGATTTCCTATATCCTATTTTACTTATTTTGTTAGTTTCTCATATTATCTTATTGTGTATTTAATGAATTTAACCTTTGTTTATGATAGGTTTTGTGTTATAGGAGACAAACGGGGTTTAACCACATAGATACTTTTCGAAACTTGGACCTTTTACTACAACTACACAAAAATGTTTTTGCGGTTTAAAACTACACAAAATCTTTAATTCAAGATATAACTACATAACCGTTGAATGCTGGTCTAGTTTTTAAAAATTGACATGTTAACCGGGCTTAAACCAAATAAATCAATATTAAACCGAAAGTCAGATTAATAAACCGGGAAGATGGGGTGTAACCACATAAAAAGTTTGTAAACCAGCTCTTTACACTTGAAACTTGGACTTCTTCCTTCAGGTACACAAATATGTTTTAACGGTTTAAAACTGCACATAATGTTTAATTATGGTTGAAATCACCATCTAATTGATATGTAAACCAAATAAAAATCGAACCTAAACCAATTGAAATATTTAATTTTGATATAATTAAGTGGTTTTCATGATAAACCATTATTACAAAAACCAAACTGGATTTACTAATAAATTTTTGATAAACTAACATTTCTCTCCCTTTCTCAAGAACCCTAACTCCAATTCTATTTATGAAAATAAAATCAGGAAACTAATTCCACTATTATTCTCAATTCTCAAGAAATGTGAACGCTATACGCAGGCACTAATGTCACGATATGTAGATTTAGTGATAACAAATACAAGAGAAGCAAGAAAATAGTTTAGTGTCATCAGCAAAAGTGTAATAAAGTTGGCATGAGATACATTAATGTTTTCTGAAGATATGTAATGAATACTAAGAATTGAAATCAAATCCAATTAAGATCTCTATCGGAAAGCAGATCAATTGATTCATCGGTAGGTAACAGTATCGTAAACCAAACAATATTCTCTCTCGTGATTTCTAGTCACAATAATTTGTTTCATGATTTTATCAGAGTTTTTTTTATGAACTTTTTTTAGAAATCGAATTGGGACTAGGGTTCTTGAGAAAGGGGGAGAAATGTTGGCTTAATCCGATTTTAGTAGTGAATCTGATTATGGTTGAATAATAATGGTTTGTCATGGAAACCATTTAATTATACCAAAATTAATTATCTCATTCGGTTTATGTTTAATTTTAATTTGTTTTACATGTCGATTGGACGGTTATGTAGTTTCAACCAGAATTAAAACCATTCGGGTTCGGTTCTAAATCGGGCTCTGGGCTCCAAATTACTTATTTACATTTTGAAGCACTTGTTTAAAACTTTAAAGAAATAGGTCAAATTTAAAAATTGAATACTTATAAGCATACAAACCATTTAAATTAGAAAAAATCAAATTTAAACGAAAAAATTACTCAAATTTTAAATCGTCAATCCAAAACTTCAATTTTCTTCAACACTTGCATTTTCAAACTTTAAAAAAGATAATTGAGACAAAAACTAAAACATAAAGACACAACTATACAGAAACCAATATATATATATATATATATATAAATACATAACAAACAGAAAATGGTTGAATTTGAATGAAATTGGGTTGAAGTTTGACAATTAATTATAACTAAATGTTTTCAGATGCTTTTTTTTTATAGGTATTTGAATTGTTTGGTCTTAAAATAACTGATAATTTTACTTTATAATTGTATTTTTGAGCTATTTTAAATAAAAATATATAATTAATATATATAGAAATATAAATTATATTTCGGATATTTCGAATATTCGTTCGGTTCTCGGTTCGGTTTGGATTCGGATTTTTATGTTTCGGGTCGGATTCGATTCCAATTTTCGGATTCGATATTTTGCCCAGCTCTACTTTTTTCCCCTAATTATGGTTTTGTCTCATGTATTTTCCCACATTTGGATTTCTAATGAAATAAATCTTTGTGGTTCCAAATTTTACATCCGGAGTCTCTATGGTCAAGTTTAATGGATGTATTGAGATGGATGAACAGTAGCCACGGATGAATAGTGACCTCGGATGAACAGGAAACAGGTTTAGATATTTTAGGTAAGCCTTATCTTTTACTTAGGCATTAGACATTATTTTATATATGGTGTTGTAAGTGAGAAAGAAATAGAATAATGAAAATTTCAGATCTACTTTCATCCTAAACTTTTTCTCTTAATTCTCCTTATTCTTCATTCTTAATTCTAACATTATTCATGTGTATACACATGATACCTCGTAATGTCTATTTTATTTAGTGATCATAATATATACGAGATATAGACAAAATCGTAGCGAAACATATATATTCATTAGAATTTCATAGCAAAGTAAATATGTTAACAATTCAATCATACTACATATATATTTTTTAACAAATATAACATATATGAAAAAAATTAGAAAAACATATTGATCCATCTTGGTGATTATATTTTATTTTAGATAACATTAACGATTTTTTGAGAAAAACAATCACCATTAACTTAGCCTTAAGACCAGAATAAGAAAAAAACTCTTAGAGACTATTAATAGCAATTTTCACTTCTTATATAAACAGAGAGTTGTAAAAAAAAAAAAAGAACAAAAAAATACCATCAAATTAAATCAAATAGAAAAAAGAAATAAGTAACAAAAATATTTTTTGTAATTATAATCCGGAAACAATATGATGAATAATGGATGGAGAGGAATTGTAGTATGTTGTATTTTAACAGTTTTGGTTTTAACCACTGTTTTCTTCATTGGAGTCGTCTACTCAGCTAGACCTCCTTCTACTCCTTCTGATAGTACAATAACTTTTACTAACTGTTCGAATGGACTTTCGAGGGTAGATGGCACACCTTGCCCCGACCATGGAAAACCCCGAACATTTGGGAGGCCAACTAAAAAAATTGTGATTTTTTTTAATCTGTTTTCTAAAATAAATTTTAAATTTACATTCTTTTTTATTAATTATCTCTAAAAATAACAGAAATAATTTTTAAAAATATTTCTATATTTTTTTAAATATTATATGTTTTAACTATTTATAACATTTTTATCATATTTTATTATTTATTAAAATATTTTAATATATTTGCAAAAGTTTTGGGGCCAAAACTGTTTTAAAAAAAAGGTGAATGTCTTAAACCAATGTTTTTGTTTGCTCTGTTCAGAGCTGCCCTTAGCCCCGACGATCACTGGAGATGAGCGGTGATGGTTCATGAGGCATGGTATGAATGAATACGATGATTCTGGCATACATGGGTCATGTTAGCTTGTAGTAACAAATTCAATGAAACTTATCTATCTATCTGTATATATACAGAAACATATTCTCGCTTTTGGTGCTGTCATTTCATCATTATTTCTTTCATTTCATCATCGTTTTTTTCATTTTTATACAAATCAGTTTCTTTTTATACACTTATATTTGTTCACTAAAAAACTAAATTCTCATTGTAACATCCATCACATTTTAAAACCACTTTTTTTAATTAGATTATCCAAATTTATACCTAAGTATAAATAATTAACAATATTTCATAAAAAATATTGTAATAACACAAAGTAAATTAATATAAAAAGAATTCGAAAACGATAGATAACCAAAACAAAGACAGAGAAAAAAAAACTATAATAAATCATAAAAGTGTTTCAAGATACAGATACAAAAACAATTCAAACGTTGATCTAAATATAGGAAATTAAAATAATTTCGATGAATGAGTGGAGAATAACTATGCTTTCCATAATGAAGTCTTATAGACTAACAGGAAAGATCTGTTGTGTCACCCTTTCACATACTCTTCATTAGCTATCACTTTTTAGATGAAACTCCAAAATGTTTTTAGCATTACTTTGACATAGAAAATTATATTAAATTTTGTAGATGATGTATCTGGACTTTTTTGTCTCCTTGAAATCAAGATATTTGATGATTTTTGTCGATATTCCTATATGTTCATGATAAGCTTTCATTTTCATTCTTTTTCTTCCCAGAGGTTTTAGTTGTTCATATAATTTTAAAACAAAGAAATGAAAGATTGAGATCCTGGTAGAGAAGTTTACGTAAGAGTTTAGGAATAGCTACTATCAAAACGGGCTTACCTGGTAGAGAAGTTTAACTAATAGATTATTTAGTTCTGATTGGAAAAACAAATAAGCAGATGGTGTTTTTGTTTTTGAATTAGTTGCCAAACATACTGCTATTTATTCTTCTATGCTTTTCGTATCTGACTTATGTTACAATTTGTTGGAAATATGACGGGGGTGACGCCATAGTTGGCTCCGATATATGAATAAGCTGAAGAGAAACTTTAATGATCAAGTTAAAATTGTTTGTGAATTTTTTTAGAATTTGAAGCGTTCATGGTTGCAAGCAACGTCCATGTGTGAAAGCACTCTTTGGAGTGGAAAAACTGAAATCTCCCCAACACAAGAAAGAGTCCATCGACATAATTTGATGCATGTTTTTGACATTTTCTAGGCTCCCAGATTTTCAAATGTCAAGATCCTCTTCCACTTTAAGAGACCCTAAATCTTGAGCCATAGATGGATACTTTTTTAAAAAAGGTCTCAGCATCTATATTAATTTTTAATTCTCTCTGGATATAAATGTAAACGTAAACAGAAGTATCAAAGAAAATATAATGAGAAGAATAAAAAGAATAGCATTAGAATACAAACATAAAGAATATTGTTTGATAGTCTGGTAAGTAAGCTGCTACCCATTAGCCTAGAAGATCGACTTAGGCGTGGAAGTCAGATTATTATAAAATGTGCAGAGAACAAAGACCACATCTTATTAAGGTTGTGAAAATTCGTAAACAAATATCAAGAACTATCTGCTCATATGTGAATTAACACAATCATGAATCAATATTAAAATCAGGCAACACTGTTTGTGGAACAAGATCTTTCAGGACCTCGCTTGGCTGAATTTTTCAGTCCGGGATTGTGTCCATTCCACTTATACCGAACAAGTCTTCAACATCTGTACTTTCTTTTGTCATGTTTGATCAACATTGTAAGTTTCTTTCTCGGTTTAATAATGATTAAAAGAGCAAAACAGGGAATCAAGAAATGCTCTTACAGTTTGGTGTCCAAGTTGAAGTCTCCCTCCAACAATTCCTCCATGTTTCGTAACAAGACAATACAAGACATGGAGATATAGTGTTATAGGTGAAAGACAGGCTCTTAGGATAGAAAAAGAAGACATGTACACATAACTCGTAACACCACAAACGGTAACCCCTCTTTGGTCAGTTTTGGCTGTTTTGTTTCTCCGGTGACATTCCAGTAGTAGAAGATGGAGAAACTCCAGGATTTGGGATAGTCACCGGATTTAAAATTTCCACGGGAGTAATTCTTTGTTCTAGAGGATTACGAATTTAAACTACAAAATGCTGACCTCTGCTACGCTAACGCTCACAAACCTATCCATCCTCATTTGTGCGCCACATGCTCATCGAACTTAACTTGGTGATTGAGCCTCACCTTCATTCCTGACCCATACTTCTTCTTCCACTGTTCCTACCTGGAACAAATCAAATTAACACTTTAAAAAATTAGAACCGTTTTCAGAATACGGATGGAGAAGTGATCTCAGAAACATTGAAAATACAGAAACCCAAAAAAATTTGAATGAGCGACGAATCTGATAGGACTGGGATGGAAGATCTAAAACTTGGACTTCTTTGATTCTCTCTCTTCCTTGCAGAGCGAATGGAATACTTCGGGTTGAACAACAATTTCCAGTCGAATTCATATTATATGAGGAAACCTAAGGTGAGGAAGAGATTGATTCATCATTCAATTTAATCTATTGAATTCTGAGAGAAAACGTTAAGGAAGATGAAAAAGTCAGACGGCAGCAATTAGTTTTAGAAAAAAATGAAAATGCAATAAGAGAATAAACTTGGGGTTTAAAAAAAAAAGGACACGTGTCGTTTTTTCTAATGCTGACTTGTCGTTCAACTGGAGAGAGTCTCTTTATAGTATAAATTATATTTACATTATTAAAGAAAGGAGGAGAATTCAAAGTACGAATGGGCTGTGGCCAGAAAAATAAAGTAAAGGACTGCATGATGATTTAATAATGAATATGACCCAAATAAATATTAGTAGTGTGAGAGATCAAACAGAGAAGGCAATTGTTGCTAACGTAGCAAAAACATAGCCTTTACTTAAATGATGTGGCAGCTCGAGAAGAGAGAAGATTTTATTTTATATAGCTTTTACTTAAATGATGTGGCAGTTTGAGAAGAGAGAAGATTTTATTTTATGTATATAGATTTGCATTTACTATTGACTTCATGGATGGAGTTTGCCTCATATGATGCATGTACATATCTAGTGGAAAAGAAAATAATGAATTTACAGAATCGGTAGGTTTCCTTTGATTTATAAGTGCACGTGTAGTCCTTTTAATTCATGGTATCTTTGGTTCAGTGATAACATAGATGATTGTTAGTTGGCTACAATTGTGTTTGGAAGATTAGAGGATTAAGAATATTTTACATTAATATTAAAAACAACTAAATTATTTTGTTAGATACTTTAAATTTACTATGTGAAAAATTGAAAGTTTATTTTTTTCTTAGGTGTTGAAAGAAATAGTGAAAATGATTTTTCTAGCAGAATATTATATTTAAACTAATAGACATAAAAAATTAAAATTATCGCTTTATATATTTTAAGTTTTCTAAGAAGAAGAAAAAGTTGAAAAAAAAAGTTGAAAGAAAAAGATGAAAGAAGACGTAATCAAGCAAAAGAATAAGCGGAAGCAAACAGAAATAAAAAGAAAGAATAAGTAAAAGAAGAAAAAAGAAGAAGAATGAGCGAGTTAGAATGAGCAGAAGCGAAATGAAGCGAACATAGATAAACATAAGCAAATAGAGGCAAGGAATATGAAGAAAAAGTAAGCACGAGTAAGAAAAAGTAAGAAAAAGCAAGAAGAAGAAAGAAAGAAGATAACAGAAGAGGAAATAGTGAGCTGGAGCGAACTGAATCGAGTTAGAGCGAGTAGAGCGAGTGAAAGCGAGCAGAATATTATATATTTAAATTAATATATATATAATAAAATTAGCACTATAAATATTTTGAGTTTGCTAAGAAGAAGAAAAAGTATGAAGAAGAAAAAGTATGAAGAAGAAGAGGAATGAAGACGCAATCAATCAAAAGAAAAAACAGAAGAAAACAGAAGCAAAAATCAAGAAGAAGAAAGAAGAAGAAGGAGCGAGTTGGAACGAGCAGAAGTGAAATGAAACGAGCATAGACAAACTGAAGCAAACATAGGCAAGTACGAAGAAGAAGGAGAAGTAAACACGAGCAAGAAGAAGTAAGCAAAAAGCAATAAGAAGACAAAAATAAAACAAAAGAAGAGGAAGTAGTGAGTTGGAGCGAAGATAAAGATGGACTTAAAAGAGTTCTCCAATTGGATACTGGACATAGGCAATGATAAAATTAACGAGCCTAATGATGGAGATGTTGAAATCAGTATTCCCGAAGATTTATTGATTGAAGATTGTGAGGATCCTGTTAAACGGATTGTCAAGGAAGTTTATGGTTGTGTTTATGGAACAGAGCGTGACCCAAAGCTTTTCCAAGGGCGGGCTATCATGAGTCCACGTAATCAGGATGTTGATGTAATGAACGATTACATGTTATCTCAAGTATCGGGTGAGTATTCACTTGGTTTGACGTTTTGTTTTGGTTTCAAAATGTTTTCAGTATTTTTATGTCTGACTTATGTATAATTTTGGTAACATGTGTCAAGGTGTCGAACGTTCATATCTAAGTGCAGATGGTATAGATACATCGGATACAAGTACGATCGAAAATGTTGTGTACATTCACGAGTATCTGAATAGTATCAAGGTTTCAGGATTACAGAATTACTGAATCATGATTTGAAGTTGAAAACCGGCGCTCCGATTATGTTACTCAGAAATATAGATCCGAAGGATGGTCTGTGCAATGGCACAAGATTTCTTGTAACTCAGTTAGCATATCACGTGATAAAGGTAAAACTTGTTACAGGTGAAAAGGTTGGGCAGAAGGTTTTATTAACAAGGTTGTTCATTACATCCCCGGAGACGAGATTCCCATTTACAATGATCCGTCGACAGTTTCCTATATCTCTTACTTTCGTTATGACTATTAATAAAAGTTAGGGTCAGACTTTACAAAGGGTTGGTTTGTATTTACCAAGACCTGTGTTTTCGCATGGTCAGTTGTATGTTATTATGTTAAGAGTTAGTACGAGAGAATAATTGAAAATCTTGATAACAGATGAAAACGGGAAGTCGAATAAAACTACACTTAAATGAAGTATACAAAGAGGTCTTCTAAAGTATTTAAATTGTACTCCCTCCGTATTCTAATAAATGTCGTTTTAGAGTAAAATTTTCGTTTCAAAATAAGTGTTGTTTTATAATTTTAATGTAAAATTTATTGATAAAGATTCTCTTATTTATTTTTCTATTGGTTCAAATATGTTAGGTGTATAGGTAATTGTGTTTTTATTTTGAAAATATACAAAATCATATGTTTTATTAATCTGTGTACATGAACCTAAAACGACATTTAAAAAAATATAAAGGAGTATATGCTAGACCAGTCCATACTATGTTGGTGCCTAAAGCCCAAAATTGTTTTTTTAGTCCATTCCTTTAACAAAAATTAATACAAGAAATTTTTTTACTAATGGAATCGAACCCAGCATATCTAAGCCAAAAGAAAACCACTTAAACAATATACCACAACACAATATTTTTATTTTATGCCCCTAAATATATAATATAATTGTGGCGCCTAAAGCTCCTGCTTCATGAACTTTAGGTCAGGGCCGGCATGTTTTAGTTTAATTTTTGGTTTGGTAATTCGTTTTATGTTTTCTAGATTTTGAAGCTGTTTAGTTTTTTTTTTTCGTTTTGAATGTTTTGATATATATGTTAATTAGTGGATTTTTCTTAAATTTTATTGTTTCATAAATAGATGCCCGCGCGGGCTGTCTCCCTAGTTTTCCTTTAAACGCTTTGTCAACTTTGTATGCTCGCTAAAATTAAATATGCTGCTGATATATAATTTAAGGTTAAACTCTTTACAATTAAATCCAGCAGTTTAAAGGATTTAACTATAGCTTGAAATCGTATTTAACGTTTTAATTTATCTTATTCTATTCAATGTTTAATCGAGTTTCACTATTTAATATGACCGTCGTATATATAAATGGGAAATATACAATGCTAAAAAACATCTCATCACCAATAAACAAAACAATTTTTGCCCATATTTGTTTTTTCTTCACTAATCCATACTCGCGATCATTAAAAAGAAAACTATCCATTGGGCTACTTGATAATGGGCCACGGCCCACATCGAATACACTTGAGCTCAAAAACTTTTCGAGATTTCGAGTTTCGGCGCCATTGAAGACGTTCAAAATATTCATCTGAGAGCTCTAAAAAATTAGGGAGAGATGTCTACAGAGATGGCTCATCTACGACGGAGGTTGATCGAATTCCTGATTCAATGTACGACGGTAAGCTAAACCTTTCTTCTCAATCGTTATCTATTAGGTTTTCACTTTGTATCTCCTCCTGATTTTATTTTGTTCTTTTGGAATAGCAACTCAAACTTCCTCCGATCGTTAAATACTCAGCTCTATCACTCTTTCTCGATCGATTCCGTCCCTCGGCATTCAGGTAATTCGATTCTTCTCCCGATTTCAGTTTCGATTGATCTCTTAGGGTTTAATTGCTGTATTGATTTTCTTAGTTTAGGCTTTTAATATCAGTGATTATTGGGAAATGATTAGGTCATGTTTGTGATTTCATCAATGGATATATATTCAAAGCTTCTTGTGATCCTTTTGGTTGTGTTAAGGTTGTTACAGAAGAAGAAAGTAGAGCATTGGCTATTGGAACCATTGACTGAAAGCAACCTGCAGCTCTTTGTGTTAGTCTCCATATGGATCTCTTGTAAAGTATGCGTCTACTACTACTTCTTCTTGTGTTTTTTTTTGTTGTTGTTTGCTATTTACAGAGAACTGAGTTTTTCTTTTTACCTTGTGTGGAGATGCACTGTTCCCGTGGTTTATCTGTTCAAAGTCTGAAATCAGTGGGTGACGAGATGATTACTGAGCAGCTCTTCACGGTTCGAGATTTCCTCGAAGCAGTGAGCTATACTCTTGAGAATCTTCAACTTGTGATTGAAAATGTGTTCGATGATTTAACTTTTTTTTGGTTTTGTAATGAGTTTTTTTTTTTTGCAGGAATTAGTTTTCCTCAAGGTAAAAAACAATTGTTCACTTTGGGAATGTTGTTTGTTTACGCAATTGAAGCTCATTCCAACTTGTTGTCTTGTCTTCTCTTTTTTGACAGGTTTTGAAATTTGAGATTGGCACTTTGAATATAGCTTATACACTGCTTGATGAACTTTTCATTCAGTTCAAGTAAGTTGTTTTCATCCTTATCAAGTACATCTGGCTTCTTTAAGTTGCCTGCTAAAAACTAATAATAATATTTATTGTGCTACTTCATGTTCTTTAGTTTTTAACAACTAAATTATATTGTATTCTAACAGAGAAGTTGCAAAGGTTGGAGAACTTTTGAACTTTGAAGCATGTATGGATATGATGGATCTTCTTTACGAGAAGGAGGAGACATCCGTTCTTTATCATTCTTCAACATCTTTGGCTGCTTCCATTTTGGTTACTTAACTGCTTTCTTTATTCCTTAATGGATGAAAATTATTTCCATGAATAGAAAATGGAATATGAAAATTGTCTTCTTCTCTTCACCACAGGTCTCTTCTTACATAATAACCGTGCCTAAACAGCTGTGGGAGTTCCCTGTTCTCCCATGGGGTAAGCATATTCATCTTTTCTCTGCTGTTTTCATCAAACGCATTTTTTATTTACATTCATCGATGACAGATTTGTATTGATCAAGTCATAGGATATCGAACTAGTTACAAATAGGTTGTAGAATATAGGATCACTAAGGCCCAAATGTTCACTTTATTGACTACTCTGCATTTCAGCATCATGCAAAAGAAGAATACATTGTTGTTCCCACATGAAGTCTTCTTCATCTTTCCCTTTAGACCCGGACATTGTATGATGTTCCTCAACTTAATAGTTGTAATAATAATGATAATGAGCCATCAAGGTTGACTTATTTAAGGTCTGACCACCGGCCATATGCGGTTTACGGACATATCAAATCTTTGTGGTCCTTCAAATTTTGCTAAACCTAACATATCTCCGGTCCGGGACACTCAAATATTGTACCGGACCGTATGGACATAGAGACAGTCAGACACTAATAGTAGAAGTCACTAGTCAATCGTCAGCAATTCCTTTTTCCCATTGAAAAACCAAACCTCATTTTCATGGAGTTATAGCTGTAATACACTCACACACACAAAAGAAGAAAGAAGAAAAGTCTATTTTTTAATTTATTTCATAGGGTCCCTCTCCAAAACTTATTCTTCTTCATTTATGGAGTCTACTCTACATTGTCTGAAAATTTTCTTTCTCTATGTACCTTCTTTTCAGCTTTCACATTTCATGGTAACAAACTAACAAACAAGATTTCTTTCAACAATACCAAATTCTAGAAGAGATGATTTATGTCTCAATCTTTCACCTACTCGTTTTTTATATACACATGTACATGTAGATTGATCCATGTGCCCTGAGTCTTTACTATAAAGTTAAAAATGTTAGGCCTATCTTATTTTAGGGACCATTGTAGAAACTAGGAAGAAGTAGAGTGAGGTTTCTAAGGTTAGGAAAGGGTAGGCACTAGACATAGTTTTATTCTGCTTGTGTTGCATGACTCCTAATTGTTAGTGAGTTGGGATATATAATTTTTAGTTCATTAATATTATAGGACCCTACTTCGAACTAGCATTTCATATTCAAGTACTTATGGAAAGCTTGCAAAAATAAAAAAAATAAAGAAAAACAAAATTACTCTAAATTTTTACGTCAGTGTTAGGGAATTGGGTTTTAGTTTCTGGAATATTGATAGAAAATAAAATTTCATGATAAATTACGCCCTTCTAAAATCCCTTTCATTTTTGTCCCGGTTATTTTATTATTTTTGTATGTTTCTTACTTATTCCCAAGTCGATTCCTTGTTTTTGTAAGAGTAAATAAAATAACCAATTTGTACCAAAGATGTTTGTTGAGTTATGACAATATGACTTATGAGTAGTTTCCAAGGAGACTCTTTAGAAATCTTTTTATATGATTATGAATTCGATTTTTGGCAGTTAAAATGGTGACAAATAAGGAAGAAAGCGAGGTGGTGGAGCTTGTTAGATACATACTTTCCCATGTCCTTTACTCTCACCCTTCCTAACTCCTTAAGCCCTACAGGTACACGCATCTCTTGTTCCTTCTTATCTACTCCTTTTGTTAAGCACATTCAAATTAAAAATATAGTGTGTGTATATGAAGATATAAGGGCATGTAGGGTCTACAATATACACACTATCAACGCATCAGATATGCATTTTCCCTACTTTTAAATTTAATTTTCTTATAACGATTGTTGTAAATTCCACTCGCGTTTGGTCCAACTTTGACCTTTCGTATTTTGGGATAGTAAAATTGTTCGTTTGTAAAACAAAGAGAATCGGAATAAAACTTTAAATCTTATTGAGAAACTGTAGAATGAAAGAATGAAGATGGAATAACATAATACAATTAAAATGACTAATCAAAACAAACTTTTTATATATTAATAGCATAATAAATAATTAAGTAGATGATTGGGTTCCTGGCCAAATAGCAATATATATGTTAAAGAAGGTTCTATGACCCGTGTATTTTGTACCGTTTTATGAAAAATAATAAAATAAATATACGAATAGATCGATTGTTATACTTATACATACTACATGTGGATCTATGCTTCACAAGGCAATGACGGTTGCGACCATGTATGTGATTTATTAACATCCACTTCAATCCATCTAAAACTTATTTATTTTCACCACTATAAATGTGCTAATTTATTAACTCTGAATGATATTGGTACTTTAACTCTGAATATTTGTCCTTACTGTACCACAATAGGTTTTGTCTTCTCCAAATATCCTCGAATAATTAGTACTACTATATCTGTTAAATCTCACCAACATAAAGACAAATAACTAATGTTGACAAAAGAAAAGACAACAAATTGTGAAAATAAAGAGAGAGAGAGAGAGAGAGAGAGAGAGAGAGGTGATTTCCCTTGGCATGTATAGATTTTTGTTTGTAAGCTTTCTCGAGAGGAATCCTAACTCTACTATGACGTAAAAGTGAGCTGTGCTATATAACTTTTGATTAAAATAACTATTTGACCTTTTTAATGCCGATAATTTTTTGTTTTTAATGTTATTTGATTTAACAACCCAATAATTTTGGATCGTTGAGTTGTGAATTGGGTGTGCCACACTGATTATCAAATCCAACCACTAGATAAGTATATGATTAGATGGAATAATGATTAGACACTTAATCCTAGTGGCCTCCTAAGCGGTTAGTACGTTATAATACTGATTCAATACCTTGTTTACAGTACTAAATTTCATCAATTTTGTTTGTGTTATAAAGAGACAGAAAAATAGAGAGAATGAAAATTATAAAAAGTAAATTAGAATATCGGAGAGAATATTTCATAATATAATTACAATGTATAATGAAAAATGTGATTACTGAATTAGTGACATTTCTTTCTTTGATGGAAAAGTTTTAAAGTGATAATGTTTCTGCATAATCGTATCACGACTGTATCCAGCACGACGTTGACTTTTCTTATTTAGTCTCTCACACACACATGCGGTGTTAAATTGGGAGATACAGAAAAGTAAAACATATGTTTTCGTAAACATTGTTTTTTTTAAACAGATGTTCGTGAACATTGTTAAAATACGTGTTTTTGCTTTTTTTATCAAGTAAATCCAATTGTGCACACACACAAAAAATCAAGTAATCCAACACGTATTATTGGGAGGCGTATATGCAAACTAATGTAACTCTACAATGGTTAGTAAATGGAGTAATGCTTCGTAAAATTTATTTACATTAATGTGAGTATAATATGCGTGGCCATATTAAATATCTCATAAACCCACCAAAAATGGAACCGATTCTACTTGTCTTTTTCTGCGCAACCACTTTAAATGTTTGACGTTTTTCTCTCTTTTTTACTCCAAAGTATTATGTACTTTATGTTAGGAGTTTATGTGCCATACTTATTTTAATTTGGAAAAAATATTGTGCATATTTTTTTCATAAACCATACGTTTATATATAAATATTCTTTACAAAAAACAGCAAAAGGTAATTTAGACACTAAGTACTCTAAAATTATTTGTTGACCAAGTTTTGATAGTAGTTAGTTTTCAGAATTTCTATTGGTTAGAAATTTAGAAGTTAGAACTATGTTCAATTATGTGTTACCTGAAATTTCAATTTTAATCTTTTTGAACGTGTGTTTTTTGTCTTCAAACATATGTGAGTAGTAGATTATATTCTACCCATAAATGGTTGCAAAAAAACAAAATTACTACTGAGTATGTACGTATGCTAAAAGCCTAAAACGACACTAATAACAATTTTAAATATTATTAAAGTTAATCTTACCGTTTATGTATAAGTATATTTAGCAAACAGTCTAAAATAACCTATATATTATGATATGCAGCTTGATTAGTTGGTATGGAGAGCAATAATAATGTTTGGAAGGGAATGGGAGGGATACTAACAAAAGTTGCTAATTAAAATTCTAAAGAGAGACTTCTGCTTTCTTGATGAAACTGGTGGAGGAGAAGAGTTGCAATGAGTGACCACCCTTTTGATTAGACCCAATTAGCATCTTTTTGTTATCAAGGGGGTACGTATAATATCATTATCATCTTTACTCGACCAGAGTTCTCACACTAATAACAATAGAAAACTTGTCCTCCTCATTTATAGTAGTATCTTTTTCTTCTCAAAATAATTGTTTGGTTATTATAAGGTTTATGCAAATACTCTATTAGATAATAAGCAGTTTTTGTTTATCAGGAAGACATTATGACACTCAAATATGTTTACTTCAAACAATAAGCAAAACTTATCCTGAGTATGTACTATTTGATTTTGAATACCAGTGTGCTACTTTCGAAATACGGAAGAGACGATAACTGCTTGTTTACATATAAGCATATTTGTATGCATGGTTTCAAACTTTCAATCGTTTTGGACATCTCACTAATGTCTTTATATTTATTTTCCATGTCATATTTATTTGTCCATGTTATAGAAAAGGATATTTTAACATTATATCTCAAACTTATACAAACAACCAACTAAAACAAATAATACTGACAACAAATCTCTGACTAATTAGTTAGGTGGTCCGTAGACCCTCTCCACCGTAGTAGAGTCTAAACAAATTTTTAAACATTGCTTTTATGCATGCAGTATTATACTATTATGCATAGTTTTATAATTTCGTCGAGCTTCTTTTGACACCACATTTTGTCTACCTACTTAACCAAAGGGATTAGCTCCCGGAATTTTATTTATAAACATCCATTCGAACAAAGTCATATCGATAAAGAATCGTATTTTTTAACAGAAAACGAAATTTTATCGTAAAGATTACACTTCACCGTCAAAACACAGCTACTTATGTCAGTGACTCTTCTTCTATCAGCACTACACGACAAAAGCAGTAAACACACTCTCTGGTAACTCGCGTGACTCTCACCCTTGAGTTTTAATTGGAGCATATTCTCGACGCGCTGTTAAAACGTTCACGCGACTATCCGTCTGGCACACTCATCCGCACCGTATCCGTCGTCGGTCTTTTCGCCAATTTAACGTATTTTTCCGTGAAAGAGAATAATATATAATAAATACATAACGTTATAAAATGAATAATATAATACTGTAAAATTCGATTAAAAAGAAGGTCATTATTGTTTTTGTTTTAACTCTCCTCCTCTGTTGCTGCCTGTTCTTTCTCTCTGTTCATTCTCTTTTTTTTTTTAGCCCAAATCAGCAAATTATTATCTTTGTTCTCTACTTTGCTTCTGCGTATGGGTTTTATTTTCTTTTGGAAAGTAATGAGTGCTTCGTATGGTTAATAATGTTTGTCTCATCTTGAAGCTTTCAGATCTGATTCTTGTTTCTGCAAAAGTCATTGTGTTCTGTCTTTTTTCTGTTTCTTTTTTTTCTTTCTTTAAGCAACATTTTGTGAAACCAAAAAGCTGTTTGCTTGCTTCAAAATTCTAATTTTGGAGTTTGAGAGTAATTAAGAGTGAACAAAAAAAATGCTGGAAGTTGGAAGTTCCAATGCTCTCTTTTTCCGTACGAACACTACTTGTAATAATCTTCTCCGAGAGCTCCAGGTCTGTTCTACTTCTTCCTCTCTTTTTACTTTCTATCACATTTTTCTTGATGATAACGGTTTTTGGAAAAAATGTCACTATTTGTTTTACTTTCAAAGGGTTAAAAAGGATGATTATTTTGGTCAATAATGAGTTTTTAGTATAGACAAATTTAGCTGAATTTAGTCTTTTGTTTTCATCATCTTTTCGTCTATAGGTCAAAGGGTTCCTGTGATTTTTGACTAAATATGCCTCTTTGTTTCTTTAATTTTAGTCACTATCCCGGTTTACCTCAATTTCTGAATTTTTTTTACTATTTTTTTTTGGTCTACATGGTAACTGTCGATGTTTTTTGGTAACAATTTTCATTCAAAGAGCTTTTGTACTAGAATTTATGCGTAAGTTGTGTTTGTTAGAGGCTAATTTCATACGTTGGTTTTTTATTTTATTTTTGGTGTATGAAACAGCAAATATGGGTTGAAATTGGTGAGAGTGAAGCTGAGAAAGACAGGATGCTGATGGAATTGGAGAAGGAATGTCTTCAAATCTATCAAAGAAAAGTTGACGAGGCTGCAAATTCTAAGGCACGGCTTCATCAGTCTGTTGCATCTATTGAAGCTGAAGTTGCTTCTCTGATGGCTGCTCTTGGAGTGTTAAACATTAACTCACCGGTACGAGCTATCTCCATGTTAAATTTAAACTGTGTGTTTACTTTCCATACTATAGCTCTTCTAATTGATCTTTCCTAAACTGTTTGTGTGGTTTCTTGCGTTTTGATACTCAGATAAAAGTGGATAAAAGCTCAAAATCACTGAAAGAAAAGCTTGCAGCTGTGACCCCTCTAGTTGAGAGCTTGAGAATTCAAAAAGAGGAGAGAATGAAGCAGTTCTCTGACATAAAGGCACAAATTGAGAAGATTAGTGGAGAAATCTCAGGATACAGTGATGTCAGCAAGGGAGTGATCGGTTCCTTGACTCTCGAAGAACAAGACTTGACTCTGAGGAAACTCAACGAGTATCAAACACATCTCCGCAAGCTTCAAAAGGAAAAGGTGAAAGCTTTTATCACGTATCTATAACAGCACTGCACAACAAAACATACATCAAGTTTCTTACAAACCAGCTTATGGTTCTTTTCATGCAGTCTGATCGCCTCAACAAAGTCTTGGGTTATGTCAACGAGGTGCACACGCTTTGCGGTGTTCTAGGAGTTGACTTTAGTCAAACGGTTTGTGAAGTTCATCCGAGCTTGCATAGGACAGACCACGAGCAATCGACAAACATTAGTGATAGCACATTGGAGGGACTAGACAACATGATTCAAAAGCTAAAAACCGAAAGAAAAAACCGATTTCAAAAGGTAGCTTCTGCTTACATACATGTTTGCACAATATTCTTCGTCTTCTATTTCATGTTCATATATTGATTTCTCATTTTTGAGTTTACAAATCATACTTCCAAATGTGTAGCTGAAAGATGTAGTGGCTTCGCTTTTCGAGCTATGGAATCTAATGGACACACCACAAGAAGAGAGAACTAAATTTGGAAGAGTTACATATGTTGTAAGATCATCTGAATCTAATATCACTGAGCCAGGCATCCTTTCCGCCGAGACAATTGAACAGGTTTTGTAGGATCATCACTTGTATTATTCCACACTCATATCTTTAATCTCATCCCAACTCTGATTTTTAGTTTTGCATATACAATAGGTGTCTGCGGAAGTGGACTGTCTGAGTAAACTGAAAGCTAGCAAAATGAAGGAACTTGTGATGAAACGAAGGTCCGAGTTAGAGGATCTTTGCAGACTAACTCACATTCAACCTGACACAAGCACTTCTGCCGAAAAATCAAGTGCACTAATAGATTCTGGTAAAAAATGTGACTGAGCTTTTGGTTTTTGAATAGATGGTAATATACTTGCCCATTCCTTTTATTAAAGCCAAGCTTCTCCATGTCTCTTCAGGACTAGTGGACCCTTCAGAGCTTCTTGCAAATATCGAAATGCAAATAAACAAGATTAAAGACGAAGCACAGAGCCGAAAAGATATCATGGACAGAATTGACCGTTGGCTCTCCGCATGTGAAGAGGAGAACTGGTTGGAAGAATATAATCTGGTATGAGAAGCTTAAAGCTTTAAACACACGAAAAGGGATAAATGGATGTGTTCTAAAGATTCTTTCTTTGGTTTCAGGATGAGAACCGGTATAGCGCTGGAAGAGGTGGACATGTAAACCTCAAGCGTGCAGAACGAGCCCGGGTTACAATCAATAAGATTCCCGGTACTTTCCACCATTCGCAGTTTACTTGTGTTTCGAAGACTAAATCAACTTTAGAGAACCGTATCTTATTCCTTTGTTTGCTTGTTTCTGCAGCAATGGTTGACAATCTTATCAAGAAAACGTTAGTTTGGGAAGACGAAACGCAGAAGTCATTTCTATATGATGGTGTAAGTTAACACTATTTAAATGCAGAGAGACATTAATACAGCCAAAGTCTTTCCACTGATTCTTGTTATTAATGTCTATAGGTTCGATTGGTTAACATACTAGAAGACTATAAAATGACAAGAAAACAACAGGAAGAGGAGAAGAAAAGATATCGGGTTTGTCAAAAAACACACTCTCACAACTCTCAAAATATTTTTCCTGTTAGTAAGCAAGATGCATACCCTTGTGCAGGATCAAAAGAAGAGGCAGGATCTTCTACTAACCCAAAGGGAATCCATTTACGGGTCAAAACCGAGTCCAAGAAGAAGCAGCAGCTTCAGAAAACCTAGTGGTTACAGCATTAGCAATGGGAATGGTTCAGTGCCTCCCACGCCACGCAGAAGCTCGGTAGGGACAACCACTCCTGACATTCTTCTGACCCCAAGATCTTACTCTGGTCATCATCGCCAAAACGGGTATTTTAAAGAAGTTAGGAGACTCACTACGCCTTTAAACTTTGTGGCCATACAAAAGGAAGATACAGTTTCTACTACCTACACTTCGATTTATAGCTCTGAGCCAGACTCACCTCTCCAAGGCTGACTTTGACTCTGTTTTGCACCGGTAAGAGAATAGGTTAAAAACTGTTAACTCAAATATCATGCCGTTATCTTAGAATTCTACAATTACCGGTTTTTGTCTGTCTGTTCTTGTGGTGATTTTTTAAACTTTGTTGGATGCAGAGATTGATGTTAGAAGTTGAATATCTGTGGTTCAGAATTTGTGAAGTAATCTTAATAATGATGTTATCGTAAAGAAGAAGGCAGTGATGGATGAAGATGCAGACTTGTGAATACAGAAGGTGACTTGACTTTTTAGGAGATATGGAGAGACGAGAGTATAAAATAAAACTGAATCTGTAATTCTTTAGAGTTTACAAAGTTTCTTTTTAATCTTTCAGTGAGAAATACTACTTTTTGCCGTGTGAAAGTGTGTGTGTGTATGCTCTTTGTTGTGTGTACGTATTTGTGTATATAAAATATACGTATATGTTTTGCGATGTGAAGCTGTTGTTTTTGTGGTTTTAGTAGTGCGTTTCATGCTGAAGCATTGCCTTTTTCTGAATTTCTGGATGTCACAAATCGGTTGGATTGCAGGTAATCATTGGGCTGTTAATATTCCCATCAATATTTTCACAAATCGATTTGATCAAATTCCTGAAAACAAGTCATTTGTTATTCACTGTAATTTACAGTTGATCTTGATCAAACAACACCACTTCTCTCTTTGTCCTTACTGACAGAATTTCAAACTAGACTAGAAGACGTCATATTTGCCAAAGGCCGTGACAAAAACAAATGGCCCATCTCAGCTCATTTATTTGGACTCAACTAAGTATCATTTAAAACCCATATTTGGACTTCAATTGATTTGCTGAAGATGATAAGGATCTGACGGGTTTGCCTTCTTTTGTAAAAAAAAAAAAATATAATGTAAAATTAATACAAAAACAAGCGTTTTACATGATGCTGCAAATTGCTACATCGAAAACAAACTTAAAGAAATTATAGAGTACTGAAATTTTTCCTTTATTTTGTTGCCAACCATGACTCCATGAAAGGAGCATATCTTCCATTGCTTTTATCTCGAATTGTTGATATTAGGATTTGCCTTCTTTTACGTTAGAAACTTAGAATTACATATAATCTTAGAATTTGATGATTTTGGCCTTTCTTTAATTTCTCGTAGTTTCAATGCCCATGTAAATTTTCTTGAAAGGTTAGGTTCTTTCTCATGTAACCACATTTGATATGATATAGTTAGGTGGAAAAAAGGGAGCAAGGGCCATTATAATAACATCGATTGAAAAATGTTCGGCTCGTCAAGCCCAAATTTTAACATTCGGCCCTGCACCCACATACACCGAAAATAGAAATGATAACAGTCTATAAGCTGTGAACCGTACCTAAACCGGACCGGTTATCACCGAATAATAATATAACACGTATACCGAAACTTTGGTACTACATAACGACCATCTACTACGTTAAACCCAACAGAAACTTCAATCGCCGGCAAAAAAAGAACTCTCCGATCCGCCACCGTGAAAACAACTCAAACAATCGAACGGTTGGATTTTTCACGGCTCGAAGTCGTGAACTTGTTGAAGAACTCGGTAAATAGTGACATTGGATCTTCGAGCTGGAGTTTCGTCCTCATGAGTCGATGTCGAGATCATAGATCTCGTGAAGAAACTGCTGTTCCCTTCCACGAACGAGTTGTGTCTTTTCCTTACGTTACGGACATGACGTGGCGGTGGATAAACCGGAGTCTCGCAGCTGGCTCTGTGTTTAACCCAGCCCGGTTTTGACTTCTTTGTTGAATTCTTCGCAATAACAAAAAGATAGATATTGTTATCATTAACTGAGAAGCTTATTATTAGTGTAGTTTTCGAGATAAGGGTTTTGATTTTAAACCAAACTTACGTGGATGAGAGAAGATGAGATTGGTACGGGACATTTAATCGGACGATCTTCTTCTTCCGGTTCAACCGGATGCTCAACCGGACAAAATTCAACGTCATTCACTTCGTCGTATTCCATCAAGACTGTCTCCTCCACACTTTCTGTTTTGACGCCCTAACGAAATCAAATAAAACAAGAGATATATTAAAACAGAAAGGGGTTTCTTTTGCAATTTTCAATAGTAACGTGTCAAATTTAGTAAAATGAATGAAACCATTGCGCAAAAATCAGAAAGTTAAACAAGCTTCGATTAGGAGAAAGAAAGAAAGAAAAAAACTCACTGAGGGATCGAAGTCCATGAGTTTCGTGAAGATGTGAAGGGGATGGAGAGAGGAATGTGAATGTGAAGAGAGATTGTGTGTTTAAAGGGTAAAAACCAAAAAAGAGAAAGTGATGAGGTAAAAATAAATAAATAAAAGTTGGTCTCGCATGAAAAGGAGGGATTTTTTAACCCCACAGTGAAAAAAGATGTGAGGCAGAAAAAGATTCCTTAACCTCCCACTATTTCTCTTTGCTTTTTTAGGTCCATTTTCATATCATTCAAATGGTGTAAGTGTTATAAAACTTTTGTATATTCTTTTTTATGACTTGCAAGCGGTGCCGAACTCCAAAGCATGAAATGTCTAAATGGACTGTCTAAAGAATTTTTTTTTTTTTAGAAAATAGATGAAGTGCAAACCCAATAATATTTATAATATTACCATATGCCATTGAAAATATTTGTCATATGACAATCACAAATTCAGAATATTTATTCAGAGAGTTAAATTAACATCTTATATATGTTTCTGCATATCATAACTAATGTAGTTTTTATGTATTTATTGAATATTGCATCACTGTCTTTTTGTCTCAGGGTCCAAAAAGAGGATTCAAATAACTACTATATACTATATACACTTTCCTGCTTTTAACAAAAGGAGATGCTATCTTTCTTTGAAAATCCGAACAATCTTTCGCTTTGTTTCATGTCTTACTTTTTTTTCTTTCTTCTTTCCCTTTTAGGGTTTGAAGAAGATTGGTGGTGTAGAGAAAGCTATCGCTTGTATTCCGTTAAAAATTACAAATCATATAACTTGCAAGAAAAAATAAATAAATCAAAGATAACTAAAGCCGGCCGTTAAGGGGAAAGCATGAGGTCGACAACTTTACTTTACTCAACAAGCCGTTTTTTGTATGGACATAGAAAAGCAATCTTACTATAAATACACAAGTCCAGTGTGTGTAGATGACAATATATATACGCTAAAATAATAACGTAGTATAATCAATCTTGTAATTATAATAGAAAAAGTTCGTAGAGAGCAATTCGTTAAACTTATAAGGATTTTGATTTAATCAAACAGGCAACATCTTAGCAGACACCATTTATTGATGTATAAGTTTTATACAGTAAGGACACGTCGTTATTTGAATAACTACGAGCATAGTAACAGTGAACTCCATATTTATATAATTAGCCGCAAAACTTCATAATTGTATTCACACGCAATATTCTTTTAGCAATATGTGGATTAGCATCAGAAGGAATCAAAGTTGCTAATATATCGTTTAATACATTATACATATATCGAAATTTTAATGTATAACTCTGTGTTTAAAGAATCGGATCTGCTCTGCATCTTTTAATCCCTCAAAACAACTATCAACCATTGATTATGGACTGAATATTACATAAGTTGATAAGCCTTCCTTCAAACATATTTAGGAAGACATATCTGAGCTTTTAGTTAAATAATTTATTTCCTTTTTAATATTATTATGAAACAAAATATTGATACCCCGATTTACAAATACTGATAACAAAGAAATGTTCAGAATTTATAGTAAAGCTTAGATATTCTGACTTCAGAGTCACTGAGTCAGACACTATACAGTACAGTACTTTGAATTTTTGATATTTGATGTTATTACTTGGTGCCGGTTTTCTATATCTCACGAAATGGGCTCAATGGGCCTACCAGCTTATTGGGCGGACTACTGACAAAGCGAATTAAAAGGTCGAATCGAGAGATTTCATAAATTATGTTAAAATTTGTAGTTGTAAATGGGTGTAATTAATTTCTTTTTGGTCAACCACGCATTTAATTGAATGCTCTCTGTTTGGTTGTCGTTGTCTAATCTGAAGAAATATAATTTTAGTGATTAATATCAATAAACCTAATTCTATAAATTATTTACATTTAGAGGACAAAATTAGATTAAATTAGTTGCTAAGAAAATGCAAGAGTTATTTCCAAGTAACTGTATATACATATATGTTCGAATTTTTTTTAGCAGTATATAAATCTCTAGCTATATAATTATACAGTACATCTGTACATGTATTTGAATATTTCGATAGAGCTCACTTATATTAATGAGAAGTTTTAATAAGAAAAATGAAATACTAATAAGCTTTTTAATTACTACTATCGACCAAAATTTGGAAAAGATTATGAGATATACGATCCCGTCACATACGAGAAGTTATCTTTCATTTTATCACCTGACAGACATTCAGCACGTGACAGACTCTCACTTCGGCAATGGCAGACTCTCATTTGATGATTGACGTGAGACGTATCCCCATCCGACGGTTGTCGATGTTCGGTAAATCGTGGATTGGCCGTGGGCGTGAAGATTTTGTGGGACCCATGTGAATTGTAGTTTGTGCGGTGGTTTTGGTCGAACGTTCAACGTACTATAAAACTAAACAAATTATATAATTTATTTTTCTATTTAATTAATTTTTCTTTAGCCTCTTCCTTCCTCCTTCCTTCCACCTTCCTCCATAATTCTATATATAAATACAGTCATACAGATTGTTCTCAAGACGGATACATTACGATCTTTCAGTCATCAAGCAATATACCGACCACAGAGAAGCCAACGTCTTTTTTCTTCTCCTTTTCCTTTTCTTGTGTCATTTTCTTGAAAACCTAACAGAAAAAAAAACAGTGGATATGGGAGAAGGTGCGTCCTCCAAACCAATCTCTGTCGGGCGCTACGTTGTCTTCTATGCTGTACTATTGTATTATGTTGCGTTTTGTACAGTTTTCACCATCCACTTCGTCCCTCCATTCACTCTCCGTGTCTTGCACATTGTCTGGCTCATTCTAATCGACAAGCGATGGAACGTGCTCGCTTGTCTTCTCTCTTTAGCCGCTTTTGTACGATACGTCTTCTTCAAGAGCAACGAAGAGTACTCCACTGAGCTCGAAGATGATCTCGTACTCGTAGATCTGCCATTTCCATCATCATCTATGGCTTCTGAGCTGCCGTCGTATCCGCCATTCTCTCCTCCTCCTTCTTTGCTATCTTCACCGACGTCTCCGCACTCTTTTTGCACGCCACGGCGTTCATCCTTGTCGTCTCCTTGGTCTTCTCCGCAGTCATCTCCACGTTCTGCTTTTTCGTCCTCTCCGCGCTCTTCTTTCACGTCTCAGCATTCATCCTCGTCGTCGTGTTGGTCTTCTCCGCAGTCATCTCCGCGTTCTTCTTTTACATCTACACCGTCGTATGCACACTCTTCTTGCACATCTCCGTCTTCGTCTTTGCCGTCTCCTTGGTCTACTCCGCAGTCATCTCCGCGTTCTTCTTTTACTTCTACACCGTCATATCCACACTCTTCTTTTGCATCTCCGTCTTCGTCGTTCCCGTCTCCTTGGTCTACTCCGCAGTCATCTCCGCCTTCTGCCTTTCCGTCGTCGTTCATGTCTACGCCGCCGCCTCCTCCGCCGTTCAAAATGAGGCCTTGGAGATTCAACTACGTTCGGATGGCTAGCAACGTCAGTCTTAGCTCTGAAGATTCTGGCGATAGCGACATAGATAATAAAGCTGAGAAGTTCATCGCTCAATTCAGAAGTCAACTCGACTTTGAAGAAGAGAGACTACAAGAACGCGCGAACAAAGCTTGATGAGCTTCTACTAAGGCACGGCCCCGGTCATGTTCTCCCGATATGTTTCTTACTATCAAGTCTAACTCAGCACAACGTGCATCGTTTGCATTATATTACCAACTCGTACACATTCTTTTGCACACATATATGTCACCCGTTGTTGATGTAAAGCACCATTCAGCTGTTACATAAATGAATCCCATAGTTCTCGTCCATCTGATGGTGCACCATTCCGCTGTTTTATAGTTCTCTTATTCGAGAATATATCATGTTGGGAGACAGTGCTTACGACGAAAGTCTTGCATTTTGGTCTGGTTCGAGAACAGCTAGTTAGAGCATCTCCGATGGTGAGAGTCTCTCATGAGTTCTAAAAATTATTTTAGTTATAAACTATGGAAACTTTTACGTTCGGAACCTCTCTAAAAATAACAAAAATTATATGGCTCCAACGGTACAACTCTTAAGTTCTAAAAAAAATTATTGCCAACATATGCAAAACAGAATCCACAAATGCCCATCCTGAACCAAAAAAATAATACGTTTGATTGATGTTTCTTAATGCAACCGATCATGAGGAGAGACTAGAATTGTTAAAAGATTCAATGGAAAATTAGTCATGTAAACTCCAGAACCCGCTAAAAGTAATTCCACAACTAAACCATTGACTTGTAACATGTTTTCCGAATGTTCAGAAAAGTCCAACGATAAATTGCAGCAGCAGCGAACAACTTAGCAAGGCCAACAGCTTGAAAATTATGATTTGGAAGATGTTCCTATGCGTCAGCTGAGCCAGAGCATGCAGACGTTTTCATCGTTTTGTAGTTGTACCTTCAGTAAAATTGAGGAAAGATTTCAAATGACAAGCAGAGAGGATCAGAGAGTATGAGAGATGCGGATGACTCAAGAATCTTCTTCCTTACTTGTCTGCTCTCTGTTCACTTTCGATTTATCATCCTAAATAAGGTAAATAAAAATGAGTTTAACTTATAATTTGGCAAATCAAATGCAAAGAATCAAACTTTAACTAACATTTCTTCCGGTCCAATCGAATGAGCACTAAAAACCCTATGCTTCAACAATATCATGAATCTGAGAAACAAAGGTTTATGGAATAGACCTCGTTCTGCAACAGATGATCCTGATAACCTCCACCTGACGTCGAAGCAGACATTCGGTGAACAGAATTTACGGGTAACCAATGTCAACTGATTTATATGCCATCCATTGATTCTCAGAGAAAGAAAAGAAAAAGGGAAGAAAGAGAGAGACATGGAAATTTTATTTCCTTTTTATAATTCAACCAATAAAAAATCTACACGTGTGGGGTCTCTATTGACTCTAAGAGCATCATTATTAGGGGTATTTATAAGAATCTCTTATAAATTTAAATAAATTTAAAATGAAAAAAAAAATAAGAGAGAGAGTGTCATGGTCTCTTATTTGGGAATTATAAGAGACCATTCACATGTTATAAGAGACCCACTTTTACAAATGTCAATTTGTTACTAATTCAATCATAATTTTGATTAAATTATTATTATTTTGTTTTTTTTAAGAGACTCATCATAATTTCACCAATAATGATGCTCTAAAAGCAACTGCATCAATGAACCCCCTTTAAGGTTCATAAAAACGATTTTTTATTATTATTATTTTTTCATTTGATTTTCTTTTTTAAAAAAAATAATAATAATACTTAATCAGACCAATCGTGGGCCGCCACGTGGCGTGGGATCCACGCTACAGTGATGAACCAGGTTCATAGATAAGAACTTTGGTGAACCAAGTTCATAGAGATTAGCATTATTTAATATATTTTTTTATTGAAAACTGCGTGAACCTCCCTCATGAACCTCCAATACAAATGCTCTAAAAGTCCTGTTTTAGACATCGGTTCTGAACTTTTTTTTTCATTCTTGATTTATTTTTTTAATATAATCTTTCCTAATTTTAAAAACTTCCGTTGGAGGTGGTCTTAACACCACTCTAGAATTCTTTATTCATAGATTATTTAATTATTTTATCCCTTGAATAAGCTTCAAGCTATATATGAAGCACAAGATATAACATGTTTTTTTAAGTCAAATTTTACATAATTTTTTTTTTTTACAAAGAATACAAAGACATAATGAAAATGTTCATGTTTACGCTTTACAAGACTCTTAGCTTACGGTTAAAATAAAACTTAAGAATTTTAATGACACAAATTTATATGTAAACCTCATAACAGTGAACAGACTGTCCTCTTCGACTATATCCGATAAGTCAAAGAACTCATAGTTACAACAGAAACAAACCAAACAACAAAAACAAACCAAACAAATTGTCAATGAGAAAATAAAATTCAAAAACCTTTTTTCAAGAAACGAAAGAAAAAATTCCAAGAAATGAAGATATGGAGACAAACCACCGGTGCAATAAAGGACAGACTAAGTCTAATCACTGCGGCGGATGACAATTTCACGGCGGAGATTATCAAAGCGACGAGCCACAACGATCACTCAACAACGGATATCGAAAACGTTCAATTCATATACAGATACATACAGACCAATCCCACGTGTTTCAAGCCAATCATACGCGCCATCTCGTCGCGCGTGGAAAACACGAGCAGCTGGACAGTGGCATTGAAAAGCTTGATGCTGATCCACGGCTTGTTCTTGGCGGGACACCCATCGGTCGAGTGTATCGGACGGTTACCATTCGATCTTTCAAATTTCGGAAAAACTAAATCCCGGTTTAGCAAAACCGGTCGGTTTAATTTATTCGTTCGCGCGTATTTTGAATTTCTCGACAGAAGATCGGTTCTCTTCTACAACGATCGGGACGAGATCACGATCATCTTCAAGATGCAACGAGTCGTGGATTCGTTGATGAGAATCAAACCAATCGGTGAAACGATGGAAACACCTCTCGTAATCGAAGCTATGGGATATGTAATCAGCGAGATTCTGGAGATTTACGGTCGGATATGCCGCGGCTTCGCCGGTTTGTTATCGGGTTTTGAATCGAACCCCAGGAAACCGGAACTGGCGATGAAGGTCGTCGCGAAATCTTTGACGCAAGGAGAAGAACTGTTCAAGTATTTCGAACTCTGTAGAGATTATGGTGTCACGAACGATAGAGAGATTCCTGATTTTCGTACGAGTTTGTGAATCTGACGTGTGTTGGTGCTCGATGCAGCTTATCCAGAAGAAGTCCTTGGAGCTTGATCGGACGGCTAAAAGAACGTCGGAATCTTGAGATTGTTTCTCGGCGGAGAGATGATATTAGTTTATTTAGTTACGTGATTAGTAAGTTATCATTTTCCTTAATTACCTAATATACGTTCATCTGCGTCTATATAGTTAGTATGTCTACTCGCTATAAGATGAACTTGTGTATGTGTAATTATATTAGGTAAGGAAAAACGATAAACAAAAATATAAATGTCCTCACTTCTTAATCGAAGATTGTAAAAATAAATTTAAATTTAACTTCTGCTACATCTTACAAGTCAGTATATAAATGGAAAAAGAGACAACATTTTAGACCTAAAGATGATTTAAATAGTTTGTAGAAGAAGAGAGAAAAAAAAAACATAAAAAACAAAAAGCCAAATTTTCCTACAGATTTTAGCAAAGAACTCTTTAAAATCCCCCAAGATGTATGAACTATATATGATATGATCAAACCCTAAAACGAAAAAGTTACCTTGAAAAAGAAGAAAAGAACAAAGGTTACAGTGTGTTTTTTTTAATGAATGTAAAATTAATTAAATTAAAAAACAGTTTTACGGTGACCTGCAACTTTGTTTTTGAAGTCTATATTAAAGCATTGATTTTAAGAGCAGATTGTCACGATTTATCTAGTGGTTAGCCAAGTCTCCTTTGTTTCTACATGCATGGTGTCATCCTTTGGCCGCATTGTACAGACAGATCCTATTGTGGACTTGCTTGTCGATATATTGAATTAGATTGGCATGGGAAAATACATGAATGGGTTTATAATCAGATTGGCATGGGAAAATACAAGAATGGGTTTCTTAATTATTAACGGAGTGACTGAGTATTAAATGGATTTAATATCATCGTTAACACCATGAAGGTTTACAATGATATATAAAATTGGTTGATGGTTTAAACTGTTGGTAAAATATTTGAAGTTTTAAAGTGTAAATGCTTGCCATTTTAAGGATATCTTTATGTGGTTTTCTTTTCTTTAATATAAAGTTTTTAAATCAAAATATAAATAGGCCCATATACGAAATAATTTTTATCACATGGAGGCCCAACCATTCACTTAACTATAAACTTAATTCTAAAATACGTCTAATGGACTGATAATTTATATATATGGCCCAGCAGTTTTTCCGTCCGATAAATAATCAACATTTTAACGAAACTCTTTTTGTTCACTGGAAATATGTTTTATCTTAATTCGATTTATTTTACGTAATGTGTAACCAATTAAATATATATATATATATATTAACACATATACATTCATATTATAGATTTTGTATTTTTCCAGCTTTTTATAATTTATTTATGCAGGTATGCCTAACTTGAGGATGAAGACATGAGACCAAAATTTCCGAATAAAACAAGTAATGATGAATTGGGAATGTTCTTTTCCATATTTATAATGAATTCGCTTTTATATATTCTTTTAAAAATTATATGTATATATAAATGAAGATAAGAAGAAAAGATAAAGAGAATCAAAGAGAGAGGAGTTGGGGGAGATGATGGCATTTCTTTGCTTTGTAAATTTGGAGCATGTGACTTGATCCCTCTTTCCAACTCAAATCTCATATTCATATTTAATATTCTTATTTTTATTCATTCTCTTATTATTTTTTCAGTTTACTATGGTTATTCAAATTTTTTTTTTTTATAAATTGTTAAGATATCTTCACTAGTATACGTTAATATCCGAAACCGAAGTCTAAGAGTGATACTGTCTTTGAGCATATGTTATTGGAGCATTCAAACATTGTCCCAATGTTTAATTAGTGTTAACAAAAAAACAGAATTATGCAATAAGTTATGGTTTATATTTTCTAACAACAACGTTTTAAGTTTTAACATACCATATGTATATCTTCTAGTAGAAAAAATTGAATATATAAGGAGACAGCACTGGAAATAGTTGCAATGTTTTTTGAGATCATATTTAATTTTCAACTTCTAATCTTCTATGTAAAACTTTTTTTTTAATCAACCGCTTGATAAATGTCATCCTACATACATAGCATGGTTGCATGAAAATGGTAGGTTACACTTATATATATATATATATATATGTGCATATCTTTAATAAGTAAATTTGATTTTCCTTAGAAATTCAGATTTTTTAGAGAATAATATACGCATGAAATGTAAAATGTATTGTATTTCTTATTCTGAGTATTAATTTGGAGGTCTTGGATAATTTAGATTTTTGGAAACTTGGATAATTCATGTATTCTCTAATGAATATGTTGAGTTTTTCTCCGTAGTAACATTAATTCTAATAACAGTTCAAAAAAAAACATTAATCCTAATACATTGTTTTCTTAGTTTAATTTTAATGCATTGTTTTAAATATTTAATAAAATAATGTTTTTATGATTGAGAAACTTAGATCATAACAACGATTAATTTTGGCAGCTTTCAAATGAGTTTCAACACTAAAACACATATATGATTCCTTTTATGATCTGTTACGTTGTAAAATATATTTTTCCCCTCATTTTTAGATCTGTTAGTGTAACCTGCCTAAGGAAATGACTCTGAAGAAAGGCAAAAGCCTAAAAGGAAACGACAGTGGAGGGTGGAGAAAAAAAGGTCACGTGAGTAAGACGTAAGGTCACGTGCGGGATCGAATATTTATTTTCATACAAATTTTTGTCCACAATATCTTTGTTTAAATCTGGATCCCGTAGACCGTCGAGTTTGTATTGATCGTATATAATAATAAATTAATAATACTTTCATATTTACTGTTGGCTTAAATTATTTGCTACGCGTGTATTTTGATTTATCGTCTGTCTTTTACTATAGTTTTAGGACATTCTCTTTATATTTTCCCTCGACTGTATGGGCAGTAGTACATCCAATATATAAGCCAAATAGAAAAAAATAATAGTTTGTCTACATTATTGAACCTTATAGAATTTGGTATTTAATGCAATTATGCAATTATATCCTTGGATTATTCACAAGAACCATATACCTTTTTTTTCCTCCTTTGTTTCCAAGTGTAATTCGAAAAGAATCTTAACATGTAGTCATGTAGCTGTGGACCAACCTTTGAAAAATGATGACATAACATTCATATATAGTTAACAATGACAAATTTTCTAAAATTGTCTATATATTATTGGATTGCTTTAACAATAATGGACCGCAAAGATGTATTAGTGATGTATAATCACGCTATTTATAGGACTTGAGAGTGACAGTCAAAAAGTTAACTAATCACACTATAAATATGTTAACCTAGTTATTTAATTGTTTCTTACATCATGGAAGAGTGAGTCTGAGCGCCATATATATGGATATTATGTTTCTCTCATAAAATGCAAATTAATACGATAGACCTCCTGGCTCCTGATATTTCAAGTCTATAACCTGCACTATATACAATAATCCTAACTTCGAATTAGATCGAAATAGAAAGCCGCTTAGTTACTGCGTCAACCATTAATGGAGATATAAATAAATTCCACACAACGATCCATTTTGTGAGTGAAAATTATATACTCCATCAATGGTTGTGTGGTCTGTGGAGTATATAACTCCACTAATGGAGTATTATCTAAAATTGTTTCCTTCACACGTCAGGTAAAATTTGTGTAGATAATAACATAATATATTTAAAATTGTTTTCAAAATGATTAAAAAATAGTCTATGAAGGTTCAAGAAAATCAGACAAATTCATCAATCAGACAAGATATGGGTCCAAGCCAAAAAATCGATATATCCAACATACTCTAAGAAACAAAGTCTAAAATATAAATACAAAATAACAAAAAGAAAATTCTAAATATAAGTCTAATAAACACATCCCTCTCTCTCTTTCTCTCTCTCTATCCAAGAATGTATATGTATGTATAGATTGTATGTAATGATGGAACAGTGCAATGAGCTTTATAAGCAGAGGCAATATAGGCATCAAAGACCCCCCTAACTTGCTCTAAACTCTCAAGTGTATGAGAGAGAAAGGTTAATGATTCGAAATTAGCAAAGAGAGAGCTAGAGAGAGAAAGAGAGACCTAAGAAAAAGCTTTCATCATAGTATATCATAAGAGAACTTTGAAGAGTCTAAGAAAAAGTTTCGAAAAGCCTTTGTTGCAGAAAGCCTAAAAGAACTTTTCTCCCCCATCTCTCTCTCTTTATTGCTCCTTCCTCTTCTTTGTAAAGCTGAACCTCCCACTATCTTCAAATTTCTTCTTATTCTTTTTTTTTTTGTCTCTGAGTGTTGTTGTTTCATCAAATCAATCTCTACAATCCAAATACAATAAAGTCAAAAAAAGAGAAAGAAAGAAAAGTAGTGATTGATGAGAACTGATCAAGGAGCAGTAGTGATGTTGGATGCTGCTACTTCCAACAAGAACACTAGTAACACATGTTGTGTGGTTTCTTCTTCTTCTTCTGATCCTTTCCTCTCTTCTTCAGAAAATGGGGTCACCACTACAAACACATCCACTCAAAAGAGGAAAAGAAGACCTGCAGGTACACCAGGTAATAATAAATCCCCACTACCGGAAATTTAATTCTAAAGTTTCAATGTTTTCTTTTTTTTTACTTCCTTGTGACCAATTTCAATCCCCATTAAAAACACACTTTTTTAGTCAAAGACATGTTTTCTGATGGGTTTTGTTTTAAAGTTTCATTATGGTTTTCTTATTACCAATTTCAAGTTTACGGGGTCATATATATTTTTAGGATACCTCATAAAAAATCTTTACTTTTTAAAATAAAAAGTGAAAAAGATCTCGACTTTATTGATACTACTCGAAACTAAAGACATGTGTTGTAATGGCTTTTTGCGTCTTCTCTGCAGATCCAGATGCAGAAGTTGTGTCTCTATCACCAAGAACTCTTCTTGAATCAGATAGATACATATGTGAGATCTGTAACCAAGGGTTTCAAAGAGATCAAAATCTCCAGATGCATCGTAGACGTCACAAGGTTCCATGGAAGCTTCTTAAGAGAGACAACAACTTAGAGGTGAAGAAACGAGTCTACGTTTGCCCTGAACCCACTTGCCTTCACCATGATCCTTGTCATGCTCTCGGAGATCTTGTCGGAATCAAAAAACATTTCAGACGAAAACACAGTAACCATAAGCAATGGGTTTGTGAGAAATGCTCTAAAGGCTATGCTGTTCAATCAGATTACAAAGCTCATCTCAAAACCTGTGGCACTAGAGGCCATTCTTGTGACTGTGGTCGCGTCTTCTCCAGGTTTAACTTCTTGTTCCTTCCACCATGATTCCAGTTTTTTTTTTTAATTATTATTCATGAAAGATGCAAACTTTTGGACGGATTTGATAGATTAATTAATTACTATACAAGTAATTTGGCTCTGTTTGTTTTGTATATTTATTTAGGAGATCATACATATACTTACAAAATAAAATTATAGGTCATAAATAGAAAATTGCTCTACCGACCCAAAACCAAAAAAATGATAGTTATAGTATTATTTGACTTGACCATCCATCATGATTTTTACTAATTCTGTGTATTGTTATGTATGCATCACAATTTTCTAAGATTTCGCTTTGACTATTTTGTTTGGTTTTGTGACATAAAAAGAAAACTTAATTAATAATTAGATTAACGACATATATTGACCCCAATCTCTAAAGAAGCTATACATATTTTTAGGCTTTGTAGTGGACCTAAACTCATGTTAATATAAAATATATGTTGTGAGTCCTAAGTTATTTCATAGGTTTAAATAGAGAAACTTAATATTAAATTATAAGTTTGTCAATATAATAATCACGTTGACAGTTCATAACCCTATATGATATGAAATTTTTAATTGATATAGGTTTCCTTTTCTTTTTTCTTCATAGGGTGGAGAGTTTTATTGAACATCAAGATAACTGTTCCGTACGGAAGGTTCCCCGTGAACAGCCGCCACCGCCACAAACCCCCGTTACTATCACGGCCTGCTCCTCTAGAACCGCCTCAACCGCAAGCACTCCATCTAGTGAAACGAATTACGGTGGTAGTGCGGTTGCGGTTGCAACTCCTCTACCTCTAGAAGGGCGTCCAATTCAAATGAGAAACTCATCTTCAACGCCTTCAATTCTCACCAACTCATCAAATCTCAACCTCGAACTCCAGCTTCTTCCATTGACACCGAATCAAAACCCTAATCAAGAAACCCATCAACACAGAGTTAAAGAACCATTTCATCATCATCATAATCATAATCACGATACCACAAACTTAAACCTCTCCATTGCTCCATCATCATCATATCATCGTTACAACAACTTTGATCGCATAAAAGAAATAATGGCAAGTGAACAGATCATGAAGATAGCGATCAAGGAGAAAGCTTACGCGGAGGAAGCTAAAAGAGAAGCGAAGAGGCAACGAGAGATAGCGGAAAATGAGTTTGTGAATGCTAAGAAGATAAGGCAACAGGCACAATCTGAACTCGAGAGAGCTAAGCTTTTAAAGGAACAATCTATGAAGAGGATAAGCTCAACTATTATGCAAGTAACTTGTCAGACTTGTAAAGGTCAGTTTCAAGCCGTTGCGATTCCGGCTGCGGCTGCGGCCGACGAGACATCTCTGGTGGTAAGTTACATGTCGTCAGCGAATACTGACGGAGAGGGATCATAGAGTTTGAAAAGGGTTTTAATATGAAAAGACACTAAGATAAATGAAACATTTTATCTGATATTTTTTGTGTATTAAATTACGTGGTTGTCTTGTTTTTCCTTTTTTTATCACCATACTTTATGCGATGGTTAACCATTGTAATTGTTAATTTTCCAGATAAATTAAAACTTCCTGTGAATTTATTATTTGGTCCAACAGTATCCAGACTATGTACGCCGGTGACTGGTCTAATTATTTGGTCCAACAGTATATCCAGACTATATTATAATTACTAATATTTAAGATTTAAAACTACAATTTCACGGTTTAATTTGTTTAGAAAGAATCAGTCCTTATAAATTGATCATTTGAAAGAACCTTGCTGGATGTTTGTTAGCGCTTCCACAATATATTTCAGTTTAGGTTTTGGGTTTCATAAAATCTTACAATTTACTGTTATTTAACTTCTTGATATGCTGCATTTAAGACTATCAGAAAATTGCCACACAAACATATTTAATACTAGAACCTTGCATGCTACTGTCACTTCCACGACATTACACTTCAAACCGTTGAAAAATAAAAATTTACAGCGTCTTGCAGAACCTTAAAGTTTACAGCAGTATCATATTAGAGTATGATCAATTGAAAACCACACTAAAAATTCTTAGTTATTTTATTAGTAGAAATTTGTAATTAAAAACATTTTTAAGAAATTTTTAATATACCTCTCCCAAAAGAAAACCATATTAGAGTATGATCAATTTGAGAACCACACTAGAAATTCTTAGTTATTTAATTATTATAATTTTGAAATTAAGAACATTTTTAAGAAATTTTTAATATACCTCTTCCAAAAGAAAACCCTAATAAAGATTCTTAAAAATAAAATGAATAAATTTAAACTAATCAGACCTTGCCATGTTTGTCTAAGAAACAGATCTTATAACTTTTAAATAAGATTTGTATCTAGTTATAAAATAGATTTTTGATTTAATTTTAAATACTGAAAATTAACAAATGTGTGTAAAATGCTCGTTTGATTATGGCATTAACTAGCTAATTGTATGTCTTTCTATATGTATAATATATCCATATAATCTCCAGGTGATTCTCAGAACCTTAAGAAAAAAATCGGGTTTCATTTTTACCATTTAAGACGCTAATTAAGCTGTACTTCATTTTTAGCTTAAATCCACATAGTCACTTGTGTTTGTGTTTGACCACAATATTTTTCGTGAAGCTTGAACTGAGATATTTCAAAGATTCCACTGATCAGAGCAATCCATTTAGCAGATTAATAAAATCTACATGTAGCCAATAGTGGTTAGGTTTGGAAAAGATTTTCGTTTAAATTAAATATACAAAGTGGGTAAAGCTATAATTGCTTGGAAGTTGGAACGAGTTTATATTGGAGTGATGGGAAATGTACTATTATGATGTCGTTTGGGTCCGTGACCGTTACACTTATAACGAGGTACACAAACAAACATCGTTTCATCTTTCGTTAGATTCGGACAAAAAGTGTTGATCTATAATCATGATAAAACAGTCCGACCCATTTTCACTTGTTGTTATTACGAATTTTAGCAAACTTTTTATCTACTCATTTATTGTCTTCTAAGTTTTTCTACAGATATTTCTGATTTTATTTACTACCAATAAAAAAATATATAAGTAAAACATTATACAGGAGAACACGCACACATATATAAATATATATTATAGATATTCTCTTTTCTTTTGTGTGCCAAATATAGTGTTTTCATAACACCGTACTCGAAATAGTCCAAAACAGATTTTGGAGATTCTAAGTTACATATTTAGACTAATTAATCTTTGGAAAATAGACGATTAAAAACAAGTAAGGTTGTGCTAATAAAGAGTCACTCATCAAGTTGTCGTGCATTAACCAAGCTTAAATAGGTCATTGGAAAGCAATCTACAGTACTTCTTCCGAATTTTATTAGTTGTTTTTTAAGATTATACATATAGATTAAAAAAATATTAACAGTGTTATATTTTCAATACAAAAATATTATTAATTATTTACATAAAGACAATTCAATCAATAGTAAATTAAACTGTTTGATAAAAATAATTATAAAAAGTAAAAATTAATAAATCTATACTATTAATTTAGGTTAACATTATAAAAATAACTTTATATTCATGTGTGATTTACAAGAATTGTCATTGGAATTTTTAATTTCATTAAGGATATTTTAAACTAAACATATATGTAGACTACACTAAGATTTATAAACTTGATCACATATGACTATGTAGAGATTAATTACCATAAATAAATATATTAATTAGATATATATCTAAATAATTTTAAATAATAGATTTTACTTCTCTAATTAACTAAAAAAGAATATAATAATAATAAAACAATATATAATAAATTAAATAATAAATATAATTAATTAACAGAATAA
>KE155113.1:228227-248837 GCA_000411075.1 Sisymbrium irio
TTGCTTAAATATTTTACATATTAATATTTAGTCTTCCTCAATTATGTAGATGGACCCTCTCTTGCTATATCTGTGTTTTGCACTGAAACCTGAGGCATTTTTTTTTGTCTTTTTCAGTTTTGTTCTTATATTTGCTCTAGTAAATTTGATTTTGGCATTTTCCTTTTCTTATTTAATTCCAAATATACTTAAATCTCCAGAAATTGTTCTTCTTCCTTTATATGTGTACTTAGATAATGTTGCCCATGTCGCAATTTGTTCTTTGTTATTTTCCACTTAGCCACTTTCCATTGTTTTCTCTAATAATTCAACATTTTATTAATTATAAATTGTTTCAACTTTCAACTAAGACATGCAACGTGCAATACAGAAATTAATCATCTGCAGTCAAATCAAACCTAAAAAATAAAATGAATAATAAACTGATATGCTAGTTTTAACCGTCTATAATTATCGTCGCTATCATGAATCTATGATAATAATGTTGAAAATGTTATTTGTTTGTTTTCATTTATTTATTCATCCTTTTCTACGATGTGACAATTCAACTGTTTTGGCATTTCTTTTTCCAAAAGAATTTGGGTTTATTTTTAATATATTTCAATCTATTAGAAAAATAAATTACGATTTCTCATATTGTTAATGTACGAAATCATTTACGTTTAGTAATAAGAACAAAATTTGTTTTCCACATAAATGAGATAAGGCTGTAAGAAAGTGTCAGACACACAGGAAAGGAAACATGCATTGTGGCATTGTTAGCCTATAAGAAACAAAATTCAAAAATTGCGATACATAAAAACAAAAAATGCATGAATATTCTTTTGAGGAATTATTATATTTATCTTCTATCATTTATCAATTACAGCGAGGGGGTGTTTTTTTCCAAGAAAAGTTCATTAAAAGGACGATAAAAGTTACAGTTAACAGTAAAAAGAGTAAAGTAAGACAAATATATTTATTTACATTTTGATGTTACAGAGGAAAGAGAAACTATTTGAGTCGTATATATGCAGTATGGTTCGCAGAGACAAATATACCCCGCGCCTGCAACATCCTTTACTCAGTTTTGGGAGTTTACCAAATTAGCCTTTACAAATGGAACCCACCAATTCCTCCTCTGATATGTCTTGTCACACGTGAATTCGACTAAGATATGATTATATTTCTCTGCTCCTTTTCTGCTCTCGTTAGCTCTTGTGTAGTTCTATTATATAATCATAGGCAATACGCAAAAACATACATTAATACATTATCTCCTTACTAGCAGCAGGACACGTATGTTAGTTGTTACACACAAAAATTTAGATATCCGTATGAGTTGATCTGCATCCTAATAAGTGATGTATTTTTAATGTAGATCCAAATATATAGATACTCTTGTACGTCTGGGCTTCGAGCAGGTCCAAACGAGCTTCCGGTTTAGCCAAGGCTCATTCTCGCTAGTCAATGACATGACACCAAATCCAACCTCAAAAACCCAATTCAGAGCAGTTAGCAAGTTTTTGTAGTCTAAGTGTGAGATTGTTTCTTCGTGGGATCATGATCTCAATCCTCCGAATCAGCCGTATCACTAGCTGAGAGGAATGCTAGATAAGCTATTCAAAAACGAAAAAGCAAATGATTTAACAAATGTGGAGTCTGTTGAAGTCTTATATAGGTAAAATGTTTACTAAATATGCGGTGCCGCGGTGATATTTGCGTAGTTGAGGAGTTGTTTCTATGGTGTTTTAGGTTTTTTTGAGGGCTAAGTTTACGTCTTGTTCGATATAACCTATCGTATAGTGATTTACCGGAATACAAATGTTCGAAAGAAAACAAGATACAGCAACCGTGCCCACAGCCTTGTAGTTATAGAGTGTTAATTCTCATCATGGGCCTCAAGGATAAAAGTCATGATGGACCTAATGCTTGTAAACAGTTCCCTTTTGCTGTTCTCCGTGAGTCCATGACCCATACATATATATATATTGATGATTTACGCCAAGCCTATAATTAGACTTTAACTGTTGAAGCCCTTTTTTTGTGTGCCCACGGCCTTTTTGCTATCATTTTCATACATATATTTCACGTCTATAAATTAGAATTTTTTTTTCGTAAAAATATTGATATTTCTCGATCTCATGAAACATGTCATTAGTCAAAAATCTGTATTTATAATAAAGTGGATCGATTATGTGAATCACATATCGTTTAATTTCGAGCGTCTGATGATAAAAAGAAGAAGAAGATCTTTACCAACTAAATTAAACTCTCAGCTCGTTAATAATTCCTGAAGTAGTTTAATATATAATAACCAGAGCGTAAGTCACAAAAACAAAAGGTTTGATACAGAAATAATATATAATTTTGTTGTTGTTTGTTAATCATTAATCCACACGTACATTCTCAAAGAAGAATAAAAACAAGACACTCATAAAAGACCAAGAAGAAGAAAAAAAAAAGGATCATCATGTTCATGTCTCTACGAGCTGTTACTGTGACTGTTATTTTCACTCCCACGAAGCTCCCTCAACGAAGCAACCACTTGTAACATATTAGGTCGCTTTGAAGGGAAATCGTCAACACACCGTAACGCTATCTCCAAGTACCTTAACATCTCTTTCACACACACTCCTCCATAACCTTCTTTTTCGCTCAGAGACTCGGTGCCTTCTTTAATACTCAGAAGGTCTTCATCAATCACATCCATATGCGTCCCTTCTCTCGCCTTCATCTTCGACCAACCAACCAAATTCGTATCGCCAAATTCATCTTTATCCGTTGGTCTTTTCCCGCTCAAAATCTCAAGCATGACAACTCCGATTGAGTACACGTCACCTTTAGACGTACACCTGAAACTCTGGTAATACTCCGGTGGCACGTAACCTGGCGTTCCCGCCAAGGTACTCACACTCAAATGCGTGTCTAACGCGCTGATCAGCCTCGCCATTCCGAAATCCGAAACCCTAGCTTCCATTTCATGATCAAGAAGCACGTTGCTCGATTTCATATCACGATGGATTATGTGAGGTATGCAGTTGTGATGCAAAAAGCAAAGCCCTTTGGCCGCTCCTTTCGCAATCTTTTTCCGCTCTTCCCAGCTCAAGATCCTCCGTTTTTCTCCCGTTCTTGGCCCATGAAGCACTTCCTCGAGACTCCCATATTGCATGAACTCGTACACGAGCAGTCTCTCTTCCCCGATTTTACAATAACCCAAGAGCGGTACGAGGTTTCGGTGTTTGATCTTCCCTAGGGTTTCCATTTCGGCCATAAACTCTCGATCTCCTTGACAGCTTAGCCTGATCAGTTTCTTGATAGCCACGGAAGATCCATCTTTAAGCGTTGCCTTGAAAACCTCGCCGAATCCTCCGTGACCGATCATACTCGCGGCCGAGAATCCGTTAGTCGCCTCGATAAGTTGCGAAAACTTAAGCTTTCTCAACTGTCGCTGAAACGTCGCGACGTTAATACTCAACGGCTCTTTCTCCTTCTCGATCTTCCACGTTGTGGCAGAATTAACCGCCTGCAAACTGTGAAGCATCTTCGCATCTTCCGCGTCTCTCTTCCTCGCACGAACCGCAATGGCCCAAACGATCAAAATACAAACCGACGCAACAGAAATCAACACTCCCAGAACAATGCTATTTGCCCAAGAAGCAGCCGTTGTTCCGTGCTTTGCACGTTTCCCTTCCTCTGGTCCTGCAGGAACCTGATTGTTCCCGTTTTTACACTCCGGTAAAGGAACACCACAAAGTCCAGGATTATCCGCATACTGGGTCGCAGGAAGCGTGCTGAGCTGACCTCTCTGTGGAATCGGACCGGTTAACTCGTTATTCGAAAGATCAATCTGCACCAAGAAAGATAAGTTGGAGAAAGATTCAGGGATTTGACCCTGCAGTCGATTATCCGACGCATCAAACACGCCAAGATTCTTGAGCTGACCAATCGTGAAAGGTATTTCGCCAGAGAGTTGATTATGAGAAAGCTCAAGGACTTGAAGAGCGATCATCTCTCCGATTTCATCAGGGATTTTACCTCGAAGCTGGTTATAAGAGAGATCAAGATACTCAATGGTTTGGTATCTAGTGAAGAGACTCAGAATCGGACCTGAATACATTCTTGTGAAGTCACAGCTTTTAAGAGATGGAATCTGAAGAAGCCTCTCTGGTCTGATCCCTGAGAACTCCACCAAACCTCCAACGCCTTTGCATGAGTTTCCAACGTTTCTAACGAAAGCCATTGTGTTGCCTGAGAGTAAACCTGAAAGAGCTTTTGAACCTGGTTGACGACCTAACCGTGGAGGAATTTCACCGGTTAAGTGGTTTGTGTTGAGATCAAGCCAGACTAGTGTTGTGCATTTTCCGAGCTCTGAAGGTATCTCTCCGGTGAAGTTGTTGTTTCCAAGCTGAAGAACAGCTAACCGAGAAAGGATACCGAAATCTGTAGGTACTTCTCCGGTTAACTTGTTGCTTGTGAAAGAGATCCATTCGATGTTGCTGCAGTTGAAGAACTCTGGTGGGATTTCTCCGGTGAGTTGGTTGTTGTTGAGGATAAGATCTTTGAGGTTTTGTAATTTTCCGAACTCCGGTGGGATCTTTCCGGCGAGGTTGTTGTACCAAGCGATGAACTGCTCGAGTTTCTTAAGGTTTCCGATGTCAGGTGGGATTGTCCCGTTGAGATAGTTGAGACTAAGATCAATCGTTCGAAGCTCTGAACACTGAGATATCGCCGGAGGAATCTCACCGGTGACGAGGTTATCCGGGATTCTTAGCTCCTCTAGTGAAGCTGCACCGGGACATAAGTCCGGTGGAATCACCCCGGAGAATCTGTTCGAGCTGAAGTCAACGATCCTCAAGCTCTTGCAAGAAGAGAGTGTAGAGGGAAACTCACCGGATATGAAGTTGTTGCTGAGAAGCAAGATTTGAAGAGATCCGAAACTCTGAAGGATTCTGTTTGGGAACGGACCAGACATGTTGTTGTTGGAAAGGTCAAGAACCTGTAGTCCAGAGCACGAAGACAACGTATCAGGGATGACACCAGTGACGTTGTTGTAAGAAATCCGGAGGTTTTGTAATGAACCACAAGCGTCTCCTATCTCTGGTGGGATCCAACCCGTGAGTCGATTATGAGAAAGATCCAGACTTTGTAAACTTTTCAGCTCACCGAGTGATTTTGGAATCTGCCCATCGAAGTTGTTGTAAGAAAGATTCAAGCTTTTGAGGCTGGTGCAGTTGGTAAGTGAGTCAGGGATATAGCCGGAGATACTGTTCCCGGAGAAGTCGAGAAACGACAAGGAGACGCAAGAAGAGAGTGGAATGGTTAAACCGGAGATTGAACCGGTTATGTTGTTGTAAGAAAGATCAAGGGTTTGGAGTTTCTTGCTTCCTAAGAAAACATCTCCAGGTAACTTCCCGGTGAAGTTGTTGTATGAGAGAGTGATGGAGATAAGATTTGAGTATTTAGAGAAGAAGTTTTCAGGGAGGATCCCGATTAGACCAGAGGAAGAGAGTTCTAGGTGGGTTAAGCTCAAGGGAAGGAGAAGAAGAGAGGTTGAGTTTAAAACGAAGAAGTTCTCAGACAGTTTGAGAACAGAAAGAGAATCAAGAGAGGTGAAAGCATTGAAGGAAACAGTTCCGGAGAGACCACTACCGGAGAGATTAATCTCGGAGACTCTTCCAGCAAGACAAGTGATGCCGGAAAACTGACATGGGGATTTACGAGGGGACCAACTTGAGAGAATATTGTTTGGATCATCTTGGATCATTGATTTGAAAGAGAGGAGAGATAATGCGTCGGTTTTGATTGAGTATTGGTCAGAGGAAGAAGATAGAGAAAAATGGGTTAGGAAGAAGACCAAGGAGACTTGGATTTGGATCCAAACCCAGTTTGGTGGATACGTCATTGGAGGGAGGTTGTTGGGGGTTTGAATGGAGAAGGAGAAGTGAGTAAGTGAAGAATGTTGGATAATAAAGACTTTTCTTGTTCGGGGGAGGATGATGCTAAAGCAGAGGGAGGGGGAAGAGAAAGGGCTTTTTCGAAGAAAAGAAAAAGCTGCTTTTCTAATTTTAAATTTATTTTATCATTGATGCTTATAATTTTTATATCAAATCTGAGAGTGACTAACCTCTTTATCGAATAACGTTTTATTTACATGTGATTGTGTAGCAATACTTTGTTTTAGCTGTTCAGAGCTAGGTGGATTTTAAATCAAATTTGATCTCTAGCTAATGAACACTTTAAAAACTACAACCTCATGCTTGTATCTTGTATGTATCCAGGGAAGAAATATTGCAATTCGAAACTTGTTAAAACGATTTTATTAGAAACTACAGTCTATAATCAGTTAGATTTTTGTAATTTCGAATTATTGCAAAACTAAAGGTTAGAGCACTATATATTTCATATGGAGGTGTATGGTCAAAATAAATGGGACCAGCTTAGTAATCATAATATGCAACGCATAGGAAATTTGTTTCTCTTTATTATTCTTTTGGTTAAAATTTGTAATTGTTTGATCTAAGGTTCTCTGTCAAGGCAGAGGCGTGGGGGAATGAACAGAGAAATATGACTTTACAAATTACAATAACAAACTTTATGGTGTAACAATTATGTTGCTCACTTAATTCTACATTTTATATACTTTTTATTAGTTTAGTATCATATTATATGCCATAAATGTAGCCTTTATATAATGTTCCAAGTCACACACTCAAATCTTTTCATCATTACATTGCCATCTCCCACCAAGTTTATGTGGAATTTTACAAACTAAGCATGATATCAGGTTGAAATTTGATATCCACCTATGAATACAATACTTGTAAAGGACAATTTGGTATGTATGTAACTAATGGTACAGTTATTCTTCAAAAGAATGGTATTAATTACAAATATCATCTTGACATATGAAGTAGAATTTTAAGATAAATTTATAATATATTTTTTTGAATTGACGATTGTAGATGTGGTAGTTTTTTTTAATAATAGTACACAACATTGTATCCATATAAAAAGATATAGAGATGGTATTTACTATTTACCACGCTGATACATTGATATAGCGCAACATTGATAGAGCTTTGCTGTTTTTGATATATATGTCCTACATTATTAAAATTTCAAAAGGTTTCTTTTCTAAGCTTCATTGATAAATATTTCTATTTCTAAATACTTCAGCTGGTTATTAATATAGTTACCTACTTACCTACCATTTCGTTGCACATGAGATTACTTCTCTAAGATGACTAGTTTTCTAGTGAAATAATTATTCCTAGAACATTTTTCCACTACAATTAATATATGTAGTGCAATCTTATCACCTATAATGTGATTTGTGTATTATAATATTTCACACTATTGGTGACTATGTAGTATATATTATTGATTCTGTTTAATAGATAAATAAATAAAAAGAACCGAATAGTGGAGAGTAATACTGAAAGAGGCCCACAAAAGGAACAACATCAATTAGCTCGTGGTTTAGTGGTATGAGAGGTTATGATTCCTTTGCCCCCAATATTTTTTAAATACTTATTTACTTATTTGTCTCTTTTCAGTTTTCACTAACACTAATGCTTATATATGTGTTTTTGTAGGATTTTTTTGCAATGGTTTCTCTTGACCATTAGTGTATTTGACCGCTCTATAGCTAGTTAACAAATTGCCTATATTTCGATATAGTATGAGTATATTTGAATTACTATACTACCTAGGGTTACTTGTCCTCGAAAAGAATGAACATGATTTTACACCAAAAAAAAAATTTGAAGAAGAAGAATGAACATGAACTATCAACTATATATATACCCATGTATGTAATCGTCTTTTTAATACACATAACTAAGTAGATGTATGTAAATGCAAGATGGAGGACATCCTCTATATATGCATGTATAAATAATATTTTATACACACACGACCAAAAGTACTAATTTCTCTCTACAAATATCCTGTATTTGACCATATCTTAAGAGGCGCATTTACACGTCGATCTTTACAAATAATTGAACGATATGCTAGTATGCTATATTGTTCTTTTTGAAAAATATATTAAAATCTAAAAACATGTTATTGTTTCGGTGGTACAGATTATATCATTAACGTATAATATAATCTTAACTCTCGTAGCGTCTCAAAAACTTTGAAGTCTGATTATAATGTTTTTTTAACAATGCAACAATAAACCTGGGTTCTGAAATGTCTAAAAATATATGGAGTTTTGTCATAAGGAAATTATAATAATTTTAAAAACATAAAATATACTATCTGTTATAGATTTTGTTGACAGTGTTGATCTGATAGACATCATTGTTCTAATTTATCATGAAGTAAACCAGACTGGCATGCTTAAGACTTAATTACAAAAACATTCTCATAAGCTTTTAAACTAGAACAAATATCCATATTTAATATGTTAAACAGACTAAGCACTTTATAAAATACTAAATTATATAAATCATATATATACATAAATGTTTTACTAACTAGACGGCTCTTGTCGCTAACGTGATCTATTGAGTACGTATTTTTTCTTTCAAAAAAAAAAAATATGGCATAACTTATGAATAATTATTATATATTTTAATAGCTAGCTCTCGGGGCTGGGATGGTGGTTTTGAAGCTATTTTTACTAAACAAATAAGCATAAGAACAAATATATTGGACTCCATTTCGCCCATACTTGTAAGTTTTTTTTTTTTTCGGTTCCTTCTTTGTCTGTGAAGCTTATGATTTATGAGAATGAGATTTCAAGATTTTGACAAACAGTAAACTAAATTAATCAACTCATTCGCAATTAATATGTACTTGGCGGAATAATGTTTTTCCAAATGGATAGAAGTCAATGGTCAACCAAGCATGACTTGAAGTTCAAATGATTAAAAAAACTATTTGAAGAATCAATGGTATTTTATAGGTTGATAATAATTTGATAGTATCTTTGAGAATGGAGGCATAATGATTATATATATAATGTGCACTATATCAAAAAATCAAAGGAAATGATGTATACCATGTAGATAAGCGTTCCAATTTGATTACCCAAACGAATTCAATACACTCAACCACAATCAAATAACCAAATCTGTAGACATTCAAAGTACCAAATCTATACAACATAATGAGAAGAAAAAAAATCGAATGCAGCACGAGCGATTTTATATCAATGTATGTGATGTGAAGAAATATTGGGATTGATTGATAATTTTGTATTGCAGTAATACGAAATTTACCGCCGTAAGAGTTATTAATCCTAAAATAAAATAAAAAAGCATTGTATCAAAATGGTACTATTTCAACTTTTGCAGACCGTTATTTTCATTATTTTTTATTATTCAGGTATCGCTTACTACTGTATTTCTGATCGTTTACTGCCTTGTGCCGTTATCTACTATTAAAATGAGTGATAGAAGAAGAAACACGTTCGAATCTTTCCATTTTTAACTTAAAAAAAAAAAAATCCATTTTTTCTTTATATGTAATTTGTAATCTTTTTACTTAATTACGTAAAAAAAGTTAAAAAGAGGCTTGTCCGAGAGGGACCAAAGATGTCGTGAATGGCACGCGTTTCTTTTTGTGTTTTGTTACTGTGTTCAAATGATTGGTGAGTACTCTGGTTCTGTTTCCTGTTGAATCCTTGTCAAAAACATTTTCAGCTTTTTTTTAACTTTTCTTACTAAACAGTCAACAGACTGTCTCTCTCTTTTTGCCAACGTGGCGTAGATTTTTACCCCGGCATGCAACCCACTTTGTTACTAGTATTTTTTGTTTTATGTCCTTCCATTTTTATTTTATAAATCTAACTATTATATATATGGTAATATGGTATTATCTGTCTCTTCGTTGATATCTATAACAAATAGTAGATGTTATCATCTCAAATTCTCAATATATAGATTTGAGAAAATATTCAGAACCATGTTTTGTGTGTTTGTGTCCATTTTAGAGAATGCGAACTTAACCAAGTGTGAAAAGTACTTTAGGCTTTGGCCCGTCAAAGGAATATCATAATTAATACCATCAATCCCAAAGATAGTGATTTTTAAAAATCAAATAAAGTATGAAAACGAGGTGGAGAAATGATGATTTAGATCATCCCTACGAAACACGCACGCCTGTCTTTTGTTAGTCTTCTCACTCTGACACGTCGTCAGATTATTATTCATTGGGCTTCAAAGCCCAATACAATTCGGCCCAAGATAATGAGCAAAACCGGGAAACGGAGAAATTAAAGCTCGTAAATTGTGATCTTTTGGTATTTTACATATAAAAAAAGTTCAAACTTTTAAATAAAAATGTTATATTTCAAAAATAATTACTATTTAGGTATTCTTTATACAAATTTTCTTTTTTACATATTCTAAGGAATCTGATTCTCTAAACATACGAAAATCAATTTCGTCCTTGGTGCATTCTCCAACAATGAGGCCAGAGTGCCACATGTCGTGGAATCTAGACGAACGTGAGACTATGTCATTTTGGAACCTTCTGGAGCTATTAGCGGGTTCACCAGTAGTCTTTTGGCCGAAATGAAATTCCGGATAGTTCTGAATTCACCCGTTTGGTTTGCGAGATAGAAGAATCAGAAAGGGCAGAGTTGATAAGGTTAGATTGGATGCTGTGCATGTGACTGCGGAAATGCGAACAACAAGCTTTCCCTAGTGAAGCATTTTCTTTAAGAGTCCCCTACTTTTTTAAGCTTTTGAAGTTCCTGAAACCAATCTAAGTATATGGTAAGGCTTCCCTTTCAACCTATACTATTTTGATCTGATAGAGAACTTTTTATAAAAATAATCTTCAGTTTGCCACAACTTTCACATCATTAGTAATCCTTTGGGTCTGGAGACACTGAAGAAACTTGTAGGCTTTAAGATCCAAGAAACATAAAAATGAATAAAAGGAAACTCGTCGGGTCTTTTCGTCTTTGAAATATATATATAAGAAAACAAAAAGATACAATCTAGTTAATTAATTACCCAAAAAAAAAAAGAGAAATCATTATACTCGAAGCAGAGAAAAGAGAGACTCGCCTAAACAACACAAATTTCATAGAAAGAAAGAGAAAAAATACTTAAGCACTTAATGTAACGTAGCCCTAAGAAAATCAAACCGTGAAAAGCCATTAGATATTTGTTTTGGTTTGCGGCTTTAAAAGAAGTCTTTCATCTACCTACAAGGACGGATCTCTGTTTCATCTTCTTCGTTCTACCAAAAATCGTAAGAGGGAGTGATTGGCAGCAACATTTTTACTCGCACTTAATCGATCGGTATATGTGGCGGACGAAGAGGAGAGCCGCACGGAAGCCAACGGTTCCGAGCATGAGGAAGAAACCGTAACAAATGCAAGCCATGTAACCGAAGAAGAATGAGGTTTGCATGAAACCGGACATGTCTGATCTCGCGTAGTAATAGTATAAGCAGTACGCGTAGATGAACAAACCAGTCGATCCACCGCATAGGAATGATCTGCAACAAATAAAAATGAACTTTATTATCAGGAATTGTCTAATTTTAATACAAACCGAAACCGAAACGAAAACTGATTGGATGAAAGACTTACCTCCACCACCATTCGTGATCTTCAGCGGCAAGTTGGAAGTAAGTAAGAGCAACTGTTATAAACGCGGTAACGATTAAGAGGATGATGAAGACGATGAAGAGGATGCTGTAAATTGTGTAGATCCGATGGCCCCAGACACTGGCAAAGATGTAATATAGCTCGATGTAGATGGCACTGAAAGGAAGAAAACCAGCCATGGCCATCTGAGGTACAGCACTCCTGTACCATGGGAGTGGAGGGATCTCCCGGGGATACTTAGTGGTGCGGCATGGAGCTTGGAACTCCGCTTTGCTGTTTTTACCGGCGATACCACCCAATACAAGCAAAGGAGAAGTCACTAGTGTCCATATAAGGACGATCACAACAATGGTTCCAAAGGGAAGAGCTGCGGTTGCACTGTAGGCGATTGCGACGGTGTTTAAGAAGCAGAAAGTGAGGAAGAGGGGGCCACAGAAGAGCCCTCCAGTGAGCAACAAATTTCTCACCTGAGAAAAAGAAATGCGAAGCTTTAGTGCTTTCTGTTTAAAAGAGTTCTTTGAGGAAAAGGGTTTGGTATTTACTTACCCAGTTCTTTCCTTCGAGTTGACAGTAGAAAGATGAGGCGGTGTATCCGGCTATTCCAGATGTAAGAGCATAGATAACCACCAAAGCGGTGAAAAGTGCTCCTCGGTTGTATGGGTAGAACACTCCAACAAGGGAAAGCATGAAGATGAATATAGTGCTGATGACATATGAGGGTTAGTGATTGGCACTAAAAAAATAAAGATATGCGCAAGAGAAGTATGGCGGGAACAATGAAAAGAGACTTACAGAGTGAACAATTGGGTCCCGCTACCGAGAGATGCAGCAAAGAGAGACTTGTACTTTGGGAACCGGAAAACATCCCCGTGAATGTACTTCCATCCAGTTTCCTCTTGATCATCAGCAGCTTCCTCGTCTTGAGCATACCTTTAAATAACAAGACACAAAAAAATTATCACCACGAAAAAAATAAAATACGACCATCATTGAGTTGAACACGAAAGAGTAATAGTAACTAAGCATCCAAAAACTCACTTCATGAAATCATTCTTGAGGACACGCATCAAGATAGTAGCAAGGAAACCAGTCAAAAGAAGGACAGTGACGCAGGAGTTAATAATGGAGAACCAGTGAATTTCCAAGTGATGAGGAAGAGAAGAAGACATGGCATACTTGTCCATCCTCTTCTCAAAAGGAGTATCAGTCTCCTTCCACTTAACAGTATACATAAACTCAGCATCGACTTCCTTATCCTCGGTGAGATCAACAAGCGAATGAGGATCCATCCTAGCATTGATCTCAATGACACGATCTTTATTATACAAAATCTCAAACTGGATATGCTTGTAAAGGAAATACTTGAACTCAGTAGGATCAGACTTGCTCTCTTTATCAACTTTCCCAATGAATCCCCAAATAGGCAAATCATCATAATACATTTGGAAATAATAGTCTTTCTCAACAGCTCTACGAAACTGCTCAACTTCTTCACGACTAAGCTTCTTTCTACAATACGTCTCGGAATCTTTCTCGTCTCTAAAGTTAAGCTTATACGGAGCACTAACAAGCCTGTCACCATTCAATACCTCACCTAGAGCTTCCTTCTTATCTTTCACTCCCTCTACAAAAACACATCCATTTCCTTAAGATCTATTTCATCAGTAAACAGAGATCAAGCAAGTGAAGGCTTCGTACCTGGAATACAGAAGGGAAGATCGAAATAACGATACGTCTCACTGCGAATCATCATCACACAATCAGCAATATGAGGAACGAAGATCTTAGCTAACGATCAATGTATAGGCGAGTAGAATTTGATTCAGATCTAGAACAATTGAATTGAGATTGCGAGTTAGGATAGAGATGTGGTTGTTGTACCTGGGATTGTGGAAGGGGCCGACCTTGTTGGCGTAGAGAGGAACAGAGTCGCCTTCTTTGTAGCGATGATCGGATGCATCGGATCTGACGAATCCGACGGCGGAGAAGAAGATGAGAGCTCCGATGAAGAGGAGCAGAGTCGTCGGTGTTCTCATGGTGTGTTTTTTGCTGTGAAGGCAAGTGAACAAAAATCGTGAGATCTGAAGTTTTTTGCGTTATATATTTGGTTATTTTAGAGTGATTTACACAAATATTTAATTATTTGTAACGCAAATGGTAAAAGGCGACAAATATTTAATTATTTATCTCTAATTTTTTTTTTCTTCCTATTTACCCAATTTTCTTCCTGTGTCAATGCATGCCAAAAAAAGCCAAAAAGGTAACAAATTTTTTTATCAATTTATAAAATTAAATGACATTGTATTTGGGTTGACAAAAAAAATGACATTTTTTTTATGTTGCATTCTGTATTCTTTACAAAAATTGTTTAGTTTTAGAGATTATATATGAATTGGATTACGTTTTAGAAAGAAGCTTGTTAATGTGAATGGCAGATAGAAGACTGGCAGATAACCTGGAGCAATAATATTTCTGTAATCGGATTTTGGTTACTATGTCGTTATATTATTATCTAATCTAATACTAGTTTTCTGTTGGTACGTTGATTCCCGTTATTTTCTATTTAAATGGCAAAATAAAACAAGAATGCCTCGTGAGTCTTGTATTATACTCCAAAGGTTTTTTGACAATGTCTCGTAAAGTAAAAAGCTTAACTTTGGCGGAATGTGTAGTTGTTTCCAATCGGTACATAGTCGGCTTTAACCGTATGCACTGGTGTGCTTTAAACTTGGATGTATTGCAACATCAATTGTCTGAAAGACTTCAGTAACCTATTCGGATTCTTACAGTCTTAGTGTCTTACCACCCGATTAATTTCTTAAAAATGGGTATAACCAATAGTCTACTTATCAGATTTTCAAGGATTTAAAGTATATATAACATCATTTTAACTAGTCAAATAAAATTACTTTGATAATTTTCAAAGAAAACCGATGTTTAATCTCGACTTGCATCACAGTTCCTCGTCAAATGATACTTTGATATCCTTACGTATAAGAAGCTAATGGCTTATTCGATTTAACTCTGAAGCCCAAATATTCATAACCCTTATGTAAGGCCTACAAAATAACCACATTTTGATGCAAAAAAGAAAGTGTAGGCCCTAGGGAATGGGACATCAAATTATTTATAGCTAAAAAACACAAGTAAATTGGTGGCAATATATTTTTGTTTTTATCAGTATCTGACTATCTGTAATACTTATCATGAAACATTCAAAATTGAGACCGAGTAATTCAGCTATAGCTTTTAAATTACTCTGCAATGTAATACTTCTGATTAATCCGGACAAAATTAAAATACGTTTGCAATAACTTGGGCGGTTTTGTAGTTTACTTGAGGGTCAAAGCAAGTAACATGCAAAACTCTATTTCTTGTGATCTTTTGTTATATTATATGCTCTATTTGTACAACTGCGCCAAAAGATGACGAGTCTAGATGCATAATGTTTTTGGACAGACAAGAATGGATCCACTAACTGCTAACAAAGAAACAAAAAATAATGGATTGGAAACTTAAAAGGAACATAAAAATATTTTCACTTGATAGTTACTTGACAGCTTAAAAGTTGATATTCAATTTGATTTGGATTTGACTTGCTAGGTAGAAATAACTTGCTAATGATGTATTTAAGAATTTTCACAATAAATAAGCAATTTAGGCTTCTTCGTGTCACGGCCATGATCTTTTGAAATAAGATTTGCATTGACTTATTTCATACATGTATGACGTATCACGTATCTATCAGACTATCACAAAGTTCAAGGTAATGCGACTTTTGCTCCGTACGGCTGATGAATTTGGAACGGACAATACTAGTTTTAATCAAAAGTTAAAGTATGCGATTGTAAACATGTTACACATTTTGAAGGTAATATACTAATATATGAAAATTTGATATTAAATAGTCAGGCTACGTGTTGTTACATAAGTTTTCTCACATAGTTTCAAACCGTAACACATCGAACTCCAGACATTAGAGTCAATCAATATTCTTCGAACACTATTAGTCTCACTTTTATTTTTATTTTTTTCAGTATCTGTAATACTTTTTTTCAACATTCAAAACCGAGTCCGGATAAATCCCGCTATGGCTTTTTAAAGTACTTTAAGATGTAATATTTCATTTTAATCCGGACGAAATTTACAGACGTTTGCAATAACTTGGACATTTTTGTACTTTTCTTAACGGTCCAAGCAAGTAACATGCAAAACTGTATTTTTTGTGATCTTATGTTCTATTATATGCTTTATTTGCATAACTGTGCCAAAAGATGACGAGTATAGATGCATAGTGTTTTGGACATACTAGATTGGATCCATTGACTTGATCTAATTTATGTCTCTTATCTTATACATTTTGTTTTAGCAGATGTCACATGATAGTTACCTAACAACTTAATAGTTCATATACGATTCGATTTGGATTTGACTTACTATGTTTATATACTAATTTATTATGATAATATATGTTATCACGATTGGGATCGACGACTGAAAAGGCTTCTTCTTACCAATCGATTTCTTGTCGCAGCCATATTCACTATCGTGTGGAATACGATCTGCTTTGACTTATTTCCAGCACGTATATATCCCAAATATTTAGGTAATGCGATTGTACGACTAATGAATTTGGAACTGACGATGACACATATACACATATATATGAATTATAGCGAACAAAAACTAAAGTATGCGACTTTAAAATTGGTTACACATTCTCAAGGTTATATACGAGAATATATATTTAAAAGTAAGACATGTGTTAATGGCATGCATTAACACTTTAAATCTCAAAAACATTTTACTAACATTTTAAATCATCAACCAAAAATTTTAACATAAAAAACCTTCAAAATGGTTTATTACTACACACCATCCTTAACAGAAAATTAACTTCCACCAACATAAAAATTAAAAATTAAAAAATATTTGAACAATTAAACTTTACTAAAAACGGTAAAAACAATATAAAAATAAAAAATTTAATATAATTTTTTTTAATTTGATTTGGATGGTAGGATTTTCGACATCATTCAGGAAAAAGGGAAATAACAAAATAGTAAATTTTAGAGAAAAAAACTCGATAATATAATCAAAAACTCATTTTTAATTTTAAATTTACAATAAGTTATATTATATGTTAGATTTATAATATTTTTTCTAAAATAATGTTAAATTATTAAAAAAAAAACTGTTTTATATGAAATGCATACTTGTTCGAAATGTTACAATGAAAAATTTAAAGAAAACTTATAATTTAGATTTGTGAACAAAAAAAAAAACTTATAATTTAGATAACTGTTACATGTGAAAGCCAGAACCGCAAACTTGGTTCGAATGTTTGGTTGTCCATTGGACCATTGACTTGATGGAGAATATTCGATTGTGGAGGCCGGAGGGATGAGTAGTTGTAAGAGGAATTTCATCATGATTTATGTTTTTCGATTCCATCATTGGTTATGTATGGTTTGCTTGGTTAGATTTATATAATTTTTGAATGAAACTGACAAAAAAACTTATAAATTGATTATTTATAAAATGAGATTTTTTTTATCAAATCTGGCGGCAGACTAGGGTTTACAGAACAGAAAAATAAGTTGAAAAAAAAATTTACATTTTTACTCTTCATTAAAGAATAAAGAATTAATAAAACAACAATTGTATACATCAAACTCGGACCTATCCATTGGTTATAGGACACGTAACTTAGCACTGGACCAGTTCGATTATTTCTCAGTAGCAGCTACAATTAAATATAAATCTATATACAAGTTGAAAATTTTCTAATTTTGTGGTTTTTTCACGAACCCATAAAACAAAAGAATAGAACGATAAGAGGTATACCCATGAATCAAATCAAAACAAATTATTAAATAATCCTTACCTCACTTCGGCTGCCATGTACTTGTCTCACTTATTAGTTGTTGCTGTTTTCCGTTTTCATTTTTGTATGGTAATGTTGATGAATCCTCGTATCCAATAGGGTTTCTTTTTGTTATGTTTTTTATTTTATTTTTTTAATTTAAAATATTATTCAATCAGATTTAAATATGATTTTAGAAAAGTCTAATGAAAAAATAATTTTCTAAATGGATATTAATTTTCTGTTTACTACTCCATCTAGAATAACAATGGCGTATTAATAAGCTATTTTAAAGGTTTTTCATATTAAACATTTTTGGTTAATTATTTCAACTAAAGTGTTAATAAATTATTTTTGAGGTCCAAAAGTGTTAGTGTATGTACTTCAATATTTTTTATTTTCTTTTTACAATTATTTGTTATTAAATATTCTTAGAACACTAGGACCTTTATAACCAATTACAGTATACACACATAAACTTTTGGATTCCTAAAAGAAGGTATATACAAGAAATCATTTCTGGCATCTAATGTATGACAAATTTCGAAATATACCAAACAACATAATATGATTCGATTCCGCCTTGAGGTCTGCTCCATGTATAATTTGTACATATGTATAATGGCCCCCCATCAAGAACTTTATATAAAAATAAAAAATAAAAATATTTCAAGGCCCGAAATGACTAAAAGAACATATAAGTATATAATTAAAAGTCTCATACTAATTAGTATTTCAAGTAATAAACAGTGACCACTATTTATTTTCTATTTTTGAGCCGGCCTATAGAGTTCGAATATATATCTCATGTTATTCTGGTCTTTAGTGAGCTTATAAAAAGCACAAAATCAATAACTAATCTAGAAGTTTTTGTTACGGAGGGAGATTATATAATAAGTTAAAAGCTAATGCTTTAACATGACATGATTGATCACATGACATGATGATAATATTATTAAAAAAACAGATATTTTAATACAGCTATATATGTGTATGTATATACCTCCCTCTCTCAGCTTATATCGACTCAAAAGGATCTTCTCTTCCTCTTCTTCTTCTTCTGCTGCTTAGTTGTTTCTTCAGAACAGAAGAAATGGCGAGTGTAATCGAGGAGGTCATGCCGTATAGACTTCTGGAGGACGAGACAGGTTCGTCTGCTTCGGAAGGAGAATCAAGCCCCGTGGACGCAGTTCTTTTCGTCGGGATGTCTCTGTTACTCGGTATCGCTTCAAGGCATTTGCTTCGTGGGACCAGGGTTCCTTACACTGTCGCTCTACTCGTCATCGGGATTGCTCTTGGATCTATCGGTTCGGTTCAATTTTCAATCAGTTTAAATTTTGTTTATCTTGTAAGGAAAGGAAACTACTTTTTTTTTGTTGTTGTTGCTAAGACAAAAGTTTTGTCGTTTTTTCATTAACTGTTTCAGAATATGGAACACACCATAACCTTGGCAAGTTCGGACATGGGATTCGTATATGTAAGTTGTTCATTTTCGTTTGCTTTTTTAAAAGAGAAACCATCTCAAATTCTCTCTCAACACAGGGAACGAAATCGACCCTGAACTTCTTTTGGCTGTGTTTCTTCCGGCTCTTCTTTTCGAGAGTGCCTTCTCCATGGAAGTTCACCAGATCAAGGTTTGTTTTTTTTTTTAATAGAGTTTCTGTATTTAATCAACCTCCTCTGGCTCTACCTGCGAGCTAAGCCTAAGTTGATGGGGACTAGATGTTAACTGAGTTTGGTTCTTGTGATGGAATTATTTGCATGATCCTTTAGAGATGTCTGGGACAAATGGTACTACTTGCTGGGCCTGGAGTTCTCATCTCAACATTTTGTCTTGCATCGCTTGTTAAGGTTTGTAGTAGCTTAGCTTTAAGTAGCCCGTTGACAAACAAGATAGACAAATCTAGTTATATAAGGTAATGAAATTATTTAGTATAATGATGCTGTCTGCAGCTCACGTTTCCGTATGACTGGGACTGGAAAACGTCCTTGTTGCTTGGAGGACTTTTAAGTGCTACAGATCCTGTTGCTGTTGTTGCTTTGCTAAAGGAGCTTGGTGCTAGTAAGAAGCTAAGCACTGTTATTGAAGGGGAATCCCTCATGAATGATGGGTATCTTGTCAAACATTTGCCAATCTTCTGTTATGATCTGGTTGATTCATCACATTTATGGTCACACTTTGTCATTTTTTTTTGTAAAAAAATATTTGCAGGACAGCAATTGTGGTTTTCCAGTTATTCTTAAAGATGGTTATGGGTCATAGTTCTGGCTGGTCTTCTATAATCACATTTCTGATTAGAGTCGCACTTGGAGCGTATGTCCTGATCTTTTCCTCTTTTAATCATATCGAGTTGTTGCGTTCTTAGCATCCTAAATTTACAACGTATGATTCTGTATTTAGTGTAGGCATCGGTCTGGCTTTTGGCATTGCCTCGGTTCTTTGGCTCAAGTTCATATTCAATGACACAGTCATAGAGATTAGTCTTACGATCGCAGTGAGCTACTTCGCATATTACACTGTACGTCTTTCTGTAGACCTTAAAATCTTGTGCCATGATCTTTATTTTTGTTTACAAATGAGAGTTAGCTACTGTGTGACAGGCTCAAGAGTGGGCTGAGGCTTCTGGTGTTTTGACGGTGATGACTTTGGGCATGTAAGTTTCAGTTATCTCATTTTTTCATTTCTTTTGTTAACATGTAAGAAGCCACTTGTGTTATAATAATAACTGTAACAGGTTTTATGCTGCATTTGCAAAGACAGCATTTAAAGGTGACAGCCAAAAAAGTTTGCATCACTTCTGGTATATCTAAAACTTGTGAAATTGGCATTGTTCTGTATAGCGTAGTTCTATGGAAAAAGTGTATTACAGATTTTTCCTGGTAACTTGTGCAGGGAAATGGTCGCATATATTGCAAATACTTTGATTTTTATCCTCAGGTAAGTCTTTAGTCATATGGATTCAACTGATGCGTGGGCCATGCCAGCCCTAAGAAATTAGCTCATGGGTAGCAAAAGTCTATTTTGCTGCAGTCTATTTTGCTGCAGTCTATTTTGCTGCAGTCTATTTTGCTGCAGTCTATTTTGCTGCAGTCTATTTTGCTGCAGTCTATTTTGCTGCAGTCTATTTTGCTGCAGTCTATTTTGCTGCAGTCTATTTTGCTGCAGTCTATTTTGCTGCAGTCTATT
>KE155113.1:248961-261243 GCA_000411075.1 Sisymbrium irio
GTCTATTTTGCTGCAGTCTATTTTGCTGCAGTCTATTCTTTACCCGGTGCTACAGTATATAAGCTGCTTCACTTTTTATTTTTGCAGTGGTGTTGTCATTGCTGAAGGCATTCTCGACAGCGATAAGATTGCATACCAAGGTGCCATTTAATGTTGAAAGTTTGCAGTAAATTTTCTAGCTAAAAGTGAATTCTATATCGATTATATGGACATAGTTTCTGTCTAAGTTTTCTCAAGCCAATTATGTATTGAAGCTGAGTCCAAGTCATTGCATTTTTCCACCTGTTATGCTATTACCGTGAATAGACCTCTGTTTACATGGTATGTGGTTCTCGAACAGGTCAATTGTTCCTATAGCATGAATTAATATACAAAGAAAAAATCTTGCATCATTGGTTTGAGGAAGTAATGTAGCAAAACTGCCACTGTGCCAGGACATAAATAATATGTTGTTTGATTAAAAAGTAGATGTGAGAGATATATTGTGGATATATCTTTTTCCTATGGAACGGTTGGAACCATACCCGCATAAGGTTTACCAACTCTCGACGACCCATGTCTTTTACAGGGAATTCATGGGGATTTCTGTTTCTACTATACTTTTACATCCAACTATCACGTTGTGTTGTTGTTGGAATTCTATTTCCATTGCTACGTCGTGTTGGCTATGGCTTGGATTGGAAAGAAGGCATTATACTAGTATGGTCTGGTTTGAGGGGTGCAGTGGCGCTCTCACTTTCTTTATCGGTGAAGGTTAGCTTTTCAGAACATTCCCAGTCTTGTTCTTCTCTCTCTTGAAATTATGAACATCGTTTATGCAGCCACATCGATTGAGTGTTGAATTGCCTTTTTTCTCAAACATTTGATTCAGCAATCTAGCGGAAACTCATTTCTCAGCACGGAGACAGGAACACTGGTAAGTTCTGGAAATAAATCTGCAACGATGTGTTATCGGCAGCCTAATGAAATAAGGAAGAAAATCATTTCTGTCTATTGACATTCTCAGTTTTTTTTGTAGTTTATTTTCTTCACAGGTGGAATTGTGTTCCTAACTCTGATAGTTAATGGATCCACTACCCAATTTGTTCTGCGACTTCTTGGCATGTCCGGTTTACCAGCCACAAAGGTCATAATCTTTCCACAGCATTCATTTCCAACTTTAGTATGCAAAGACATAGCTAGGTGTGTATGTAAGTTAGCCAGCAAAATTGGGTCCAAAAAAAGTCTGCAACGATATCTCAAAAAAAACTGCAACGATTATCTCAAAATGCCAAAACCCCATTATTTATTCGAGATTATCCATTTTTCTTGTTGGCAGATACGCATATTGGATTATACAAAGTATGAAATGCTGAATAAGGCCTTACAAGCGTTTGAAGATCTAGGAGACGATGAAGAGTTAGGACCTGCTGACTGGCCTACAGTTGAAAATTATGTTTCGAGCTTGAAAGATTCAGAAGGGGAACAAGTTCATCCTCACAGTGGCCCTAAGTCTGAAAATCTTGACAATACAAGTTTAAAGGACATACGTATACGATTCTTAAATGGTAATTATCATGCTATTTTTCTACACATTACACTATCTTATTAGGCAAATTATTGACCCTTAGTTCGAGTCTCTTTCGTGCATCAGGTGTTCAAGCGGCTTATTGGGAGATGCTTGATGAGGGAAGAATATCTCAAAGTACTGCTAATATTTTGATGCGGTCAGTGGATGAGGCGTTGGATCGGGTTTCTACGGAGTCTTTATGTGATTGGAGAGGTCTAAAAACGCATGTTAAGTTCCCGGGTTACTACAACTTTCTTCATTCTAAAGTTATCCCAGGGAAGTTGGTTACATACTTCGCTGTTGAAAGACTGGAATCTGCTTGCTACATTTCCGCTGCATTTCTTCGCGCGCATACAATTGCACGGCAGCAATTGTATGACTTTATAGGTATGTATATATAGTTTAGATTATGGATCACACTTTGGAAACAGTGAGTAGAAGAAAAACGTTGTACCCGCATATGATTGGACGGACCATCTTTGTTGAACTATCAAGAGTTTTTGTTTGCAAGTACCTCAACTTAGCAAGAACAATACTTTTATCCAACACCATGTTTGTCTCTTACTTATGTTTCTTCTCTATACAGGGGAGAGTCATATTGGTTCTACTGTAATCAAGGAAAGCGAAGTCGAAGGAGAAGAAGCTAAAGAGTTCTTGGAAAAAGTTCGATCGTCACTTCCTCAGGTTGACAGTCGTGTCACTTCTTTGGGTGATTTATCTTTCTCGCTATGAATAACATATAATTTTTGATCATCTTGGTTTGCAGGTTCTTCGTGTTGTGAAAACGAAACAAGTAACATATGCAGTGCTGAATCATTTACTCGATTACATTCAAAACCTTGAGAAGATTGGCTTGTTGGAAGAAAAAGAAATCGCTCATCTTCATGATGCTGTCCAGGTACAATATGAAAGAATCCAATGCCTTTAACAATTGGGTCCACTCTCTTTTCTAATGCTACTTCTCCCTCTCTTTATCTCTATTTGCAGTCTGGCTTGAAGAAGCTTTTGAGAAACCCTCCGATAGTAAAACTTCCAAAATTAAGTGACTTGATCACGTCACATCCATTAACGGGTGCCCTTCCTGCTGCAATGTGCGAACCTCTAAAACACTCTAAAAAAGAAACAATGAAGCTACGTGGTGTCACGCTATATAAAGAAGGTTCAAAGCCAACGGGAGTCTGGCTTATTTGTGATGGCATTGTTAAGGTAGCCCAAAACTTAGTTTTACTTTCAAATCGTAAAGATCAATGATCTTCTTCATCACTTAAAGTTAACCTGACAATAATATATTCAACACCTACAGTGGAAAAGCCAAACCCTAAGCAACAGTCACTCGCTGCATCCAACTTTTTCTCATGGTAGTACGTTGGGTCTCTACGAAGTCCTCACTGGGAAGCCATATATGTGCGACATGATTACAGATTCTGTGGTTCTTTGCTTCTTTATCGATAGTGACAGAATACTATCTTTTGTACGATCGGAACTTACAGTTGAAGACTTCTTTTGGAAGGTCAGTCTCTATTGGAATCCATTGAAGAGAAGAAAACTCTTCTCTTGATTATATATTGCATCAACTTCTTTTCTTGTGTTTTTTTTTTTTTGCAGGAGAGTACATTGGTTCTTCTCAAACTCCTGCGTCCTCAGATATTTGAAAAAGTGGCAATGCACGAATTACGAGCCCTTGCTTCTGCTGACTCGGACCTGACAACATATGTATCTGGAGAATCAATTGAAATCGGTTACAACAGCGTTGGTTTATTATTAGAAGGATTCGTAAAACCAGTTGGTATTCAAGAGGAGCTTGTAGCATCTCCTGCTGTATTATTGCCTTCTAACGAGAATCAAAGCTTCCGTAACTCATCAGAAGCTTCAGGTAATTAATTAATCTCAAATTATATAGAAGAGAATCAAACCCTCTAATGTAAATTGGAATCCTCTAAAACTGTGTTCTGGTTTGTTATCACAGGTATCATGAGAATGAGCTTCTCACGACAAGCAACACGATACAGTGTGGAGACAAGAGCAAGAGTGGTCATCTTCAACATTGGAGCTTTTGGAACTCATAGGACTCTACAACGAAAACAATCTACGTTATCATCACCACGTGGCGCAAGCTCTGATCACCAGCTCCAGAGATCATCTAGTAATCTACACAGGGGTCTCATGAGGTGGCCTGAAAATGTTTACAAAGCAGAACAACAAGAAGACACCAACAAAAAAACATTGAACTTATCTGAACGAGCAACGCAACTTGGAATTTTCGGCAGCACGGTAAATAAAAAGGATCACATATTGAGATTCTTTGTGAGAGATTGTTATCGATGGTCTTTTCTACTAAACTGAATCTTTTCATCTTTGGATATTCTCAATCAGGTTGATCTGTACAGAAGGAGTGCAAGTTTCGGCGGGATCAACAATAAGAAGCCACAAGGTTACTTGTCGTACAAGAAACTTCCGTTAAACTCAGCTCAAGGTCTAGTTTCAGCAAAATCAGAAGGCTCAATGGCAACCACGAAGCAGCTTGAAACCCGGAAATTTGTGTCTCAACTTCCTGCGCAAGTAGCATCAGCAGAAAGCAGCAAAAGGATTGTGGAATCTAGCGATGATGAAGAGGAAGGAATCATTGTGAGAATCGATTCTCCGAGCACGATCGTTTTTAGGAACGATCCATAAAAGCGTTGAGATGTTTGTAACATAATAAAATAACAAAAGTGTTAGCTTACAGAATGAAAGAAGAAAAATATTATTGTGCAATAGAATAAAAGGCAAAACAATAAAAGCTATTTTTGATGAACCTTGCGAGAACCATTCCAAAGTTATTGTTAGAACAAATCCACACACACATATATATAGACACAATCTTCTTTATGCTCTTCTTATATTTCCATGTTATCTACTCAACATATCAAAGGTTTTTTTTTCCTGTGTCAATCACCAGATGATGGTGAATAAAATTAAGGAACTTGTGTTTTTTTAACATTCTTTTTATCAGTATCTGCCAATTTGAAAATTCTTAGTGTATTCATTTATTGATAATGTTAAACTTGGTCATTCTTTCTCCTCTCTTTTTTGGTTATTGTTTTCTTTGGGTACGGTCAATATTCTTCTTTAATAAGTTGGGTGTTAAAGGAAAAAAAAAATGGACCCCGACAACACCTCTGAAGTGACATCGAAAGTTATGTTGGTTTTTGGTATTAGAAAAAAATAAAATGATTAACCGTCAAACTATGAAGATCCAGTTGTTTAATAATGTATCGTAGAATTGGAAGACAAAATTTTTATGATTTCAGTCGTGTTTAGCCAATTTTGACGTTTTAAATAATATCCGGCTCTTCGGATACTTTTGGGAATTAGCATTCGGTTCCAGATCTTCAAGTATAAGAAAAAAAAAAACGAAAAACTCAACAGCTAATTAAGTAATTATCAGTAATGTATTACAAAATAGCTAGCACTAATTTAACCAAATCCACGATTAGCGCTACATGCAGGCACTAGCACTACCAATATTATAGCCTATAGGTCACTTGCCACTTTTCTTGTTCATTTCTTCGGTTGTTTGTCGTACAGTTAATTAGCTCATGCCGACATACGTAACATAACACAAGCACGACGTCACTGTGAATCTGAGTTTTAATCCTTGCCGTTTAGTTTCGTCAACACATCAAATAACGGCAGTGATCTAAAGATGATAAACCTAAACGAGATGCGGCTATTATAATACTAATGAACTTCATCTTTTGTCAAACACACTAGTGAAGTTTATTTCAACAATGTGTACTAACTCCATTCGATTTTAAAATTATGATATTTTCTTCTATAAATGTCAAGACCCTAGAGTTTTATTGTTCTCTTGTACTATTATTAACTGTGAATTACAAAATAGAATATCAATCATTTATATAAATCATTGAGGATTGTTTCTAACTAACAAATGTTATTTCTTAACAAGAAAAACGTTTAAATATATTCTTATCTTTTTTTTGTTTTATAACTTTTTACCCTTTTATTTCTTTCATTTTAAAATTTCATCTCTTCCTTTTGCTTTATTTAATGGTTCTTTGTTTTCCCTTTTCTTTATTCTTATTTTTTTCTTTATTAGTGTTTGCCGATCATTATTTTATCTATTTAGCTTGTGATCATTCTCTCAATGCATAACAGTATAACACAATACTTTGAAAAAATGATAAAGAGTACAAAGCTCAAAAGTCAATATCAAGAAATTCAAAAGAAGGTAATATCAGGAAAATTCACCGGATGTTGTGTATTATTTTTCATAATCTACCTCCCTTAACTTTCTATACAAAAGTGAAAAGTTGAAAGTTTCTCTCATAGCCAATGATTACTTTGGCTTTCTATTCTAAAACCTCAATTATATTACACATTACAATACAAGTATTACAAAATTCACCCCTTAGTTCTGATTATGGTGATTGTTCCCCTCCCTTGTGTTTGGATCCTAGTAAGAGCCACCACGGTTTTACCGGAGAGGCCTGGTCCATGCGTCGAGATGCACGGTCTAGAGGCAAAGTCTCCAACCGGATGTCGAACAGGTCGAGCCGGTGGCATAAGAATCCTCTTATTTACGTCATTTAAAGTTATATCTTCTTCTCGACCACCTGGTTTCACCAATCCAAATGGGTATACCACTCTCGTGATTACTCTCTTGTTCTTATTACTACAATTAGACGAAGAGGGTTCCGTTGGAGATTTGTGGCGCACATAGTTTTTTTCGGAAGAAACAGATGTATCGGGAGACTCGTAAACGGTCGATATCGGCTCCTCAAGGCTACATATTCCATTCTTACGTTCATCTGTACATCAGAAATGATTAACCAAACCAAGTTCAATTTAGTAGATTACTTTAAAACTAAATAAGACTATAAAGCTAAATAAGACTGCAAATAGAATATACGTGTTGGCTAGAAAAGCCAGCAAACTAACTTTTAAAACATGTTGGATCGGAAGGAATTATTTTCTTTCGAATATATATGTACGTATACATTTTTCTTTTTGCGGATTCCAAATGCATTGTTATGTCAAGTTCTTAGAATTAATTAAAGTCATCCGAGTAAATGAGAAACATCACCCCGCTGAATTTTAAACCATTTGTATCCGACAATTAGTTAAAAGTTAATTATACTCCATTTTTTCACGTTGGTACCATTTGAATTCTAAATGAATAGTATCTTTAAATTAATTAAAAAATATATAGAATAAAAATAGGTCTCACCTGTGTTAACATGTGGAGTGACAAACTGACTTTTCAAACAGCTATAACTCTCATGCAGGCCCCAATGGTTCTGAATTTTCAACGATCAACATATTTCATATTACTTAGTTTTATGTTACCAAATCATTTGGAAATGATAAACTAAGAGAAAATGCTTATATCATTAAGAAATCATTCAATATATCTTTTATACAGATCATATAAATTAACAAACTCAAACCTGCGAATAGTTGTCGTCAAGAGATTTTGACGGATCCTCAAACAAGAGACGTCTCCTTTTGCTTCTCTCACAGGACTCGATAAGTGCGTCTTCGAGGTAACCTGTCGATCCGTCGGAATAATCCATCTCCGGTGATTGGTAAATCTGTTCCGGGGATCCATTCATGAATCCACATGCATCTGCAATTTGTAACATATTTCACTTTTATATTTTTTCACCACATAATTAACAACAAACACTTTTCGCATTATACATGCACGTCCATACAAAGACATATTTACATATCATATATACGTGTATAATATGTTTGTCTACATATATATATACCAAGAGAGAGAGAGCATGTCTGCATGTACATACCAAGATTGAACTCAGGTTTGAAGAGTGATCCGAGGTTATGGAGATCCCAAGTGGGTAGAGAGTAGAGAAGCTCACTCATGTTTTGTGTCTGTGTGTGTGTGTGTGTTTTTTTTCTCTTAATTTTGAATGATATGGGTGCCTATTTATCTTGGTGTATTGTGTGTCTAAAGTGAAAGTAAATTCAAATAAAACAAAATTAAAGTTAAAAAGCAGTGGAGAGTTTTAGAAGATGAAGAAGAGATTGTACTCGATACAGTCAACGGTAAAGAAATAAAGCAAAAGAACAATTGTTGGATAGTGTCTTTTGCTCCTTGGGATATGAACGTGTGTGTACTCATCAAATGATCTAATAATGCAAGCGATTTTGCAAGTTTATTCTTTTTGGTTAGATACTTTTTTAAAATTCATGTATTTTTAGTTATTCAGTAATTATGCAGCTTAAAATGCCTAAAACATTCGTAAATCCTGGCGGTTTGTAATTAAATTAAAAAATTTAGTAATTATGTCAATTAGTTCGGGTAGTTAATAATATGTATCGACAGAGTTGTTTCAAATTAATATTAGAGATTTTTCTATGTAGAAAAAGTACAAGTGTTTGAATTTTTGTTAGAGTTTGGTTAGATGGGGGACCAAATAATGGCTAAAGGTTATGATATCACATCATGGTGTACATGTTCTTTTCTTACTGTCCAACCTTTAAGCAAATTTAGTAAACAACAATCTTAATAACTTGACCCAGTCAATATATACTATAATCAGCAATTACCATATGTGGATGGTAAAAACTGTCGGCAACTTTTAAACGTATTTGATATATATAATGGTTGATCAAGTGATTGCTGTTACACCAAATATTAAGTTTTGTTTAAACTACCAGGTCTGAATTATAATTATATGCATATATTCGTAATCGTGTACTCATGAAGCGGTATCTATGCGCAAATAGCTAGATTTGGTTGTTGCAAATTGTAGATCAACATTAATTTAGAATTTAAGATTACTTTTCAAATTTTGACAGTTTAGAAATGATTTAAAAGGGAATAAGATAGTAGAGACTAGAGACGTTCATTTTACTGTTTTTCAGGGATGACGATGATGTTGTAGTTGCAGGTGTTTTGTTTTGTTACTGTTTGTTCATTGATAAAACATTGGTGATCAAAATTAAATAGAAAGGGTATTCTCACCGTTTAAAACATTATATAAACTTCATGAAACATTAGAAACGCCTTAACCAAAATAAAACATTAAGACAAACATATATGTTTAACTTTTGAATTATTTTGCTGAAGGTTATAGCTGTTTACAAAGAAACATATTGTAATTCATATGTAAAATTAAAGGAAAAATACTTATGAGTTATGACCAAATATATTTTTATAATATTGCTTATATTCATAGTTGGAATGGTAAAAGCAGTTGGAATGATGAAGAATTGAAGATTATGCAGATGAAATGGAATAAGTGTCTATCATACATAACAAGTCATACAATATCTACTTACTAAAGTTAAAAAAAATATATATATATCTACTTACTTATTAATCGTAACATTCTTTAAGAAACGAATGTATTTCACGGATTTATAACTATTGTCCTCAAATTTAAACGACAATGATAAGTCATGCAATATCTACTTACTCTTTTTCTCTGATCAAGCCAAAAAGTCATGTATAGAAGATTTTTTTTTGTTTTTTTGGACGTATAGGAGAAATTCTGTTTATTTTTAAATCCTCATTAAATCTTGATTCTATTTTGCTTCTGATTTGGTGAACAACCGTTCTTCTTTTTGGATGCTCTTTCGGGTTTTTTCTTCATTCTTCACAATGGTGGGGTCGTATCACGTCCTTTCACGTTTACCTTCTTCCATTATTACATGCCTTTATTTCATTTTATAATTTGTATTTTGATATGACTTGATTTGATCTGATAGGATGATGAAATTGTTCGGAATGGTTACAATAGTTGAAGCGACGTAATCACTGTAGAAGAAGTATGGTTGGCGTTAAAAAAAAAAGAGGTATGTGTAATCAGAGCGATCGTTGTGATACAGTTTAAATAATGGAACAAAATTATCGATATCTCTTTGATTTTGATTGAATAATTATAAGGAATTCTTACTAATTTACTAAAAATATTTTTCAGATTAATTAATTACATATGTTTATGTTTAAAGATAGTATTAAATTGCTTTTGCTAATTTATATAAAATATTTAAACGTGGAAACTAACCATCTCAAACTTAATGATGCGAATGGTATGTTCTGGTGGTAGAATTTGGTATCGGCAAATGCTGATTATTATGCTTCAAGGTTTTGACCCTCGGTTGGGACTTGGGACTGATAATTTATTATTAAATGGATATTGTTGATGTAGTTGCTCTAATTAACTAAGGGTATCTCCAACCCAAACATCAAATTTGATGTGAAAATAACACTAAATTTGGTGTTTTGGTGTTCTACTTTATTTTTCATCTCCATCTTTAAACACCAAAATTAACACCAAAAAGAATATTTTTTATTATTATAATACTAAATTTAAGATGCTGTTTATTTTTAATAATTTTAATAATTAATAAATATTTATAAAACTGATTAATTAATAAACAAAATATAAAATTGCAATTGATAAAAAAAGAATTATTAAGTTATAATTTTAAAAGTGAAGTAATTGATTGGATCAATTTTTTTTAGTTTTGATAAATAATAATAATTAAATGATTAATTAAGGAAAATACAATCCATTAAATAAAATTACAACACATAAATTATATAACCAGAAATAAAATACATCATACTGATTTCGTGGATTTTATTATATTATTATTAAAATTTTTATATTCTGTGTGTTTATGTTTAATTATGTTATTTTTGTGTGTGTTTGATTTTAATTGGTAATTTTATGTGTGTTTAATTTTAGTTATGTAATTAACTGATAGATAATTATTTAAATATATATTTTTAAATTAAAAGCATGAATAAAAAATTATTTTAAGTTTTGGTGTTTTGTGAACAGTGTTACACACTAAAACACCAAAACTTTAATTTTGCCATTAGTTTTGCTGTTGCGTTGGAGAACCATCCACGCCATATTTGACGTTTTCACCCAAAATCATTAAAAAGATCTGTTTGTTAACCCTAAACTCATTCAGCATAATTTGTCACCTATCTATTCCAATTGATTTTGCATTTTGTAATGTCTTACCCCTATGAATGATGTGTCAAATGTAACTTATGTAATGCAACCCATTTTGATTTGCTTGCAAGTGATTGGAAGTATAAAGTATGTATCGTAAGCTTTTACCGTTTTCTAATGTGATTTTAAAAAGAGACTGAAAGATAACATGTTTTGTTAAGGTGTTGTTGACTAAAGATAAAATGAATGCATAGTGAGTACTTATGGATGTTATAATGTCGATGACCCACTGTACAAATCCTAGAGATAGAGAGATTTTCATACGATATATTGAACTGTATACAATGCATTCATTTTAAAAGCATCATGGTTTTTTATACATTAGACTACATACGTATATTTTGGTATGTAATATTTTATCGAAAAACTACAGATGTTACATGATATAATTCTGATGTTTACATCATTCTTTTGCCTAGCACGAAGCCTGATACATAGTTACTGGATTTTTGCGATGTAAGAAAAAGGAAAAAACCGAACGGAAAAACAATAATTCTTGAGAAGTTCTTGTGGCATTTTCTTCTCAAATCAATGATTCTTCATTGTGTAACCAGTAAACGTCATTAGACCTTGAAAAGGAGATATATAAAATCTGAATTCCAAGACAAAGTCAATCACCATAGTCAAAGTTCTGGTAAGACCCCAATGTAATGTACTGGAGACATGCACACAAACAAGTCAACAACAATGAGAACACCCAACACAGACAGTGGTTTGGGTAAAAGATGCTTGGCTCATTGCATCTGTTTGCATCTCCGACAATGTGAAAGCAAATCAATTGACCATTTTTGTACGAGTCATCGGGTAATGATAGCCTGGGATTGTGAACTTCAAGTCTTCCCTCTTTCTCGGTGGAGATAAAAGTCTACTCATTTGCCTTCCCAAAATTTTTAATACCTTTAAAACAGAAAGACTTGTTTATAAAGATTCCGAGCTATGATTGCAAATGGGTAATGGGTTTCTATAAGTATATAATAAGTAGGTTTGGTAGACTCAAATTATTTGCGACTCTATGCAGTAATGAATCACTATTTACGCAACTCCCATAAATACAATTCTGATATACTGTAGGTTTTTTCTTCCACTGCTACGGCATTATGGGAAAAGGTACATGTAAAGAAAACATATATAATAGGAACGTCTAAACAGTATAAATCAATTAATTAGATAGAACAAGAATACCTAATTAGAATGAAAATATCTTACAGTTTGTGGGTCTTTAATGGACCACCTTTGGGACCATATTGAACACAGACAATCCCATAGATCTGAATATCTAACAAAACAAATTGCCAAGGCATTTGGAAAATCTGAATATCTAACAAAACAAATTGCCAAGGCATTTGGAAAAAGAAAAAGAAAAAAAAAAGCTGGTAGGAATTTCTAAGATGTAAAAGTTATTAACTTTTTATTTTATTTTATTTTATACTGATGTTTGGGTAAAGATAAAAAAAGAAAACTTATGTCTTTACCAAAAAACAAGAATATATATGTCCTTTTGGGCCGTCAAAATTTAATCGAGATTAGAATATAATTAAGAGAATTAATCACCACAAAAATTAAGACAAATCCCCCCCAATTTAACGAAAAGACCCGAGTCCAAATAGCAAATCAACAAAAACAAAAAAATTTGGGAATAGCAGCAAAAGCAGCAGCGTTCGGGGATTACATTATAGAAAAAAAAAAAAGAGAAAAGGAAAAAAAAAAAAATCGGTATCTCAAAAACTGACC
>KE155113.1:263294-292226 GCA_000411075.1 Sisymbrium irio
TTGATGTTGATCTAATATTTTGTAAAATTTATATAATTCCCAAAAAAAAAGAATCAAGTGTAAGATAATCAATTTCAAGTTTGGCTCAGTTATGACCTTCTTCACTTCCTCTATATCATATATATTCCTTCTTTCATAGGTTCTCAAACAATGACCATATGGTCCATATCTGGCTTCTTCTTGTGTTTCGTAAATACTCATAAATATAAAATGTCTTTTTTTATTTTATCCAAATACATTAAAATTACCAACGATCAACATGAAATCATAAAAGGAAAACTAAAACCAAAAATAATACGATCACCATGAAAGAAAAGTGTTTCCAAGGAAACTTAATTAGGGATACAAAAATATTAATTCATTAGGTTTTATTAGCAAATGATCTTGCTCTTGTTTGTCTTCTTTGACTCCACGAACTTCTTCCAATACGCTGTAACATCCCTCGTCGTCTCCTCTTCCGTCTTCTTAACACCGTTAGCTTTTCCGTTAGCCATCTTGGCGTGAATTCTCGCTGGAAGCGTGTCGAGCTCGTGAAGAACCTTCTCGAAGTCTGCGACCAATCTCTCAGCTAAGGTTCGAGAGAAATCTTCTCGAATCACGACGCGGAGTACGGTGACGTGTTCTGCATCCGCGGGCATTGTGTAGGCCGGAACGATCCACCCGAAGCGACGGAGTGTTTCAGCCACTTCGAACTCGTCGTGGCGGCTACTGTCTTTTAGAGAAAACGCCACCAAGGGAACGCCGTCTTCTTTGGAGACAATGTTAAAACGTCCCGTTTTCTCTAAGCCTTGTCTTAGAACCATCATGTTTTCGCGGCAATTATCCATCACGTTGCGATATCCCTAAACACATAAAAGAAAGCATTTATCATTAATCAATAATATACTATATAGTATATATGAAGTTAAGCATTTTAATATATTTTCATTCGATTATATATATACCGTTTCGCTATAATCATATATTCATATTCAACGTTCCACAAATTGAGATTTAGTCATTTTGAGTAGTCTGACTAGTTACCTCGAATCCAAGACGAATCAGCTGGTAGTACTGAGCAATCACTTGACTTGAACCTGGTTTACATTTACATTCATTAACAAATCATTAGTTTATAAAACAATTCCATATGCGCGTACCATATATATAATATATGGTGTCAATAAACATAATGAAATGGTAACGTAATATGTTACCTTTGGAGAAGTTGAGAGTGAATGTGGGTTGATCAGCGCCAAGATAATTGATATGGAAGATAAGTTCATCAGGCAAATCGGTTTTGGTTCTCCACACAACCCAACCGATTCCGGCGTAGACCAAACCGTATTTGTGACCACTCACATTTATGCTCTTAACCAACGGTAGCCGGAAATCCCACTCCAGCTCCGGATACAAGAACGGAGCAATAAACCCACCACTTGCTGCGTCAACGTGGATCCCCGTATCCCATCTGCAAATTTTGGTTTTCCAAAAACGTTAGACCGGACTTTAACCGGCTATACTATATACTAATGGCTTTTTCTATTCGGGTTGCTCTACTTACCCGGTTTGTTTGTTTTTCTCGACTAGGAGGTCGTTAAGGAGCTTAACGTCTTCAAATTCTCCGGTTAGGGTCGAACCAAGGATTGCTGCAACACAGATTGTGTTCTCATCTACCATTTCAACCGCTTTTTCAGGGTCCATAACGTAATATCCTTCTCTTAGCTTCACTTCTTTAAGCTCCACCTCGAAATACCTTGCGAACTTCTCCCAGCAAACCTGTATATTAAACCGTAATTTCAGTAAAACATGGACCTAAACCAACATTACCAGCTTTTAGTTTAATATTCCAACTTTTTGGTCTAACGTTTCAAGTTTCAACTTGTTTTAGTTGAACAGAGACCCCATAATATTTGGCCTGATATTTCAAATTTGCGGTTTAAGGAAATAAAGAGCTAAACCGGTTTAGTATTTCCTTTTTTAATGTTCTTTTGGTGGTTTACCTGAACATTAGCTCCAGTCACGATATTGGGCTTATCATAAGGAAGCCCTTGGGCCTTACGCTTATTCTGCCACTGTCTCTTAAAAGCCAATCCGGCCAACATAATAGCCTCCGACGAGCCCACGGTACCAACACCAACCGCAGCCTCGCCGTCACCGAGCGGAGCGTTGAAGAGACGCGCGATCATGTTGACGCAACGGTTCTGAAGCTCAGTGGTTACAGGGTACTCGTCCATGTCCACGTAGTTCTTGTTGATTGATTCCATCATGAGCTTGTCGCACTCTGGCTCCATCCACGTGGTCACGAATGAGGCTAGGTTTAGCCTTGGGTTACCGTCGAGCATTAACTCGTCGTTGATGATTTGGTACGCTGCTTCCTTCGGGATCGAGTTCTCAGGCATCTCGAATCTGATGATGAAAACATTATGTTAAAAATATGAAAATACTCCTATAATCAGGTTAACGCGTATAAGAAGTTGATGAGTTAAGTTCAAAAAAAAAAAAAAGAAGTTGATGAGTCAAATATTTCTTTGCTAGTTTGAAATCGTTATTGACATGCAAGAAAAGCGCAAAGGTCCTAATATATATTTTGTCATGAGCCCACGTATAAAAATAATATATATGCAATATAAAACAAAGCAAACGAGACATGGAGACAGTATAGTAAAAAATTTAAAAATAAGTCAAGAGGTGAAATGTTGCTGTTAGTTTCATTCAATATTTCAATAAATTAAAACATCAGACAAAACGAAATGTGTTTCAATGATGTTTTTTTACCGTGGAAGAGAGTTACGGACGTAACGAGAAGCAAAAGTTGAATGGATTGAGACATCAGATTCCGAAGCTGTCTTAGACAAAACCATCTTCTTTCAATTCACTTGAATTATTCTCGATCTTTGTTTCCTGGGTTTGAAATGAACAAAAGGAGAGTAGAGGGAAATTATATGTAATTTTTTGTTTGTTTGTTGTTGAGGAATGTGTGGAATTAGAAGATGATTAGCAAATGGTATATATAGTGAAGAGAAAGTCTCTCTTCGTTTCGTTCTGCGACGTGAAAGGAAGCATCGCCGGTCTTTGTTTATGGGCTCCTTCTTAACTTTTCTCCTACCGATCATGACTTTTCATTATTCTAATATCAAGACTGATAAATGATTACTTAAAAGAACTGAATATATCTCAATAAAGGAATCAGTTGAAATTTTTTTAAATAGGTTCAAAATTGACATCTAGAGATTTCTACCATCGTGATCCTTTTATTGGTAAATCTTTAACATCTTAAATGGCAACAATTTTTTTTTTTTATCTCAGTACATGTCTTGGCAACTAGTCCGTATCCCATGTTTTCCAGTCCCAAATTTACGGTTTATAAGAAAAATATATTTAATGATAACAAAAAATAGAAAAAGTATAATTGACGACAGTACAAAAAGTATAATCAATGAATATTAAATTGTTTATGTCTCGACTCGAATAAACATACATATGCTTAAATGCGTATTTTCTATTGTTCTTTTGCTCTTGTATGCTTATATGCGTTTTTTTCATATTGCCATTTGTCACTTAAATCTTTATATCAGTGTGAAAAAGATTAGGTTTCTTGTTTACACACGCATAAAAAATTAAATCAATCCCGTTAATTGGAATAAGAGGTCTTTGAATATTATAGTTTCCTTTTGATTTTTTTTTTTTTGGTCAAATAGTTTCCTTTTGATTAAAAGTCAACACCATGCTGAAAAATTAATTGAATTGGAATGATTCTGATTTTTTTATACCGGCGACTCCAACATTTAGTTTTTATTTTTCCGTGGTTTTGTAATTATTGTCAATACAATTTAGACTTTACATATAAGCCGAGAACCAAGTCGACCATGTATCGGTAGATCGGTACCAGCACTAAAAAGCCATTGGCTTTGAGTGATTTTACGGGTTAATATTCGACTTTCCTCGACATATCTGTAAAGTATAGTAGAAAAAATCAAACAAACATCACGCCTAAACAAACAAAGTTAGGCGATTAATCAAGCCTTCCCACAGGTTTAGACTAGCCTTGGCTTAGGTTAATTAACTATGTTGAAAAATGAAAACGACTACCTACAAGGCTACAACATTGTTTTCTAGACTATCTTTTGTCATTAAGATTTAAAATTTAATTTAGGATTTTAAAATCAACGGTGAATTAATCTCTTTTTACCTTTATATTAGTAAAACCCTCGTGCTTATTTTTTATCAGATAAAAATCCATTAGCTATTCACCATTTGCCCCAGAAAAAAATCTACTATCACTTTCAATAGTTAGTATTATATAACTTCTGTTTTGATTGATTATGATTGTAATTGTAAAGCATGCATGTGATATTACATTTGAAAAATAATAAGAGAATTTTTTTTTGCTGCAAAGATACCTGTTGTGATTGTCATTTCAGAATACTACCTATCAAATTAGCATTGTAATAAAACAATTTTTTTTAGGAATGCGATATAAGTTAGTAATAAAACAATTATTTTGTTTAATCTATAATCCAATTGGTTTCTTTAGAGTTATCAGTTATGTATGAATGGTATACAAATATAAATTCTTATTCGTAATAACGAGGCGGAACCAAGGGTATAACTGGTAGACAAAAACATAAAGAAAAAGTCGACCCATCAGTCACTCTCAACGCGTCAAGGGGAACCTGCAATAGGAGACGCCAATAGACGAATAGGATTATACCAGCAATTACGGGTTACCCGGTTTTCCTTTTCCAAGATCTGACTTTGCTTAATAAATCGCATGCAATGCAATGCAAGTAACACGAAATTTTGAGAAAGCCACTTGCTTTTGGGAGAACTCTCCCAATTGATACAACTCGTTTCTGTTTTCCTAAAAGTTGAAATTTAGTATTCTCTTTCAAAAAGAATTTTAGTATTCGTTTCTTTTTTGAAACCGATAGGTTTGCCTGAAAGTAAAAACGAATACACGTAAAGTTTGAGGTTTTTTTAAATGTTTAAGAAATGGATATCTAAATGAAGCAAAATCAAATGGGTATACCATCAAAATTATATTAACATTTGATCACAAAATGATCTTTTCATATTAACATCGTTAGAAAGCAAAATCAGTTTTCGTTGGAATGCAATATACTTTGTTTACATTTTGTCTCTTATAAACATTTTCGTGTATTTCTAAGTTTTAACCCTCTAGACTAGTGTTTAAAAGGCGTTAATTAGATAAGGAAAAAATATCCTTTTACTAATTACTTAATTAAGATTTTAAGTTAATAAAATAACCAAAAAAATTATAATGTTTTCTAGATATCCAGTTATTACGTTTCTGAAAAGAGTAATCGAGTTTGTCTTGAATTTCTAAAATAAAAACGAATGTTTTCAGAATGTTTTTCAGTTGAGTTCTTTAATAATGGTATTTCTACTATATTTCTATTGCAGAATTTCATATTCCAAAACCTTTTTAGAATGAGACATGGACGGTCCATGATGGACCAAGTTAGAATGGTGGAATAAGCATATATGTTTTGACTTTTACATGCGTTTACATTTTCCTGCCTCACGTCAAAAAACGTTTAACATTGCAGGTTTTCGACTGGCCCAACAAGGATTGTTTAGAAACCCATTACTGATATCTTAACCTAACAGATCCAATCATATTTACAAATAATTAAAACGTGTTTATAACACGATAATTTGTTTACAAGAGAGACTCTTAATAGAAACAGTTGTGTTCACCAACTACTTCGACAGAGACAGAGCAATTCAATGATTACGATCAATTTCCAAAATAAAATCAATTGATTTTTTTTCAAGAAAGCTTTAATCTGCTTCAGCGAAGATGGGTTTAATTGAAGAAGAAGACATTCCGTCTCTTTATTTTAATAGTCTGGGCCTGAAAGCCCAACAGTTCAATAATTTATTTATTGGATGTTTATATTCCCTTTACGAAAAAGAAAACTAAAAAATGTGGTTCTGTGGTGACAGGGTGAGTGACACCACTCACAGAACAGAACAACTTGGTCAGTGCGAGAATCACTTTTAGTGGAGAAGCTTTAAATAAGCTTGCGTGAAGGTTGTCATGTTCAGGCGAATGTAAAAGATGGGTTCCACTGATGAAGAAAGGTCACTCCTTGAAGTTGAACAATCTCTTTTACAGGTTCAACCTCATGGGTCTTTGTATGCTGAAGATGGATCAGTGGATATTAATGGAAACCCACCATTGAAGCAGAAAACAGGAAATTGGAAAGCTTGCCCATTCATTTTTGGTAAAAACACTTTCTTTGTTTGTTTCAGTTTCAATTGTAATACTTATATGTATGATCCTCATGTCTTGTCGTTGACTTCCAAAAACCGGTATACTTTGGTGTGCAGCGAACGAATGCTGCGAACGTTTGGCCTACTATGGCATTGCCAAGAATCTAATCACTTACTTCACAAATGAATTGCACGAGACCAATATTTCTGCTGCAAGACACGTCATGACATGGCAAGGAACATGCTATATCACTCCTCTTATTGGAGCTCTGATAGCTGATGCTTACTGGGGAAGATATTGGACAATCGCTTGTTTCTCTGCGATTTATTTCATCGTAAGCATTTTGTTGAAAAAAAGTTTGCTTTCAAGTTTCAACTATGGGTTTGCATGAACTGAACTGAACACTTAGGTCCACTTGAAAAGGGAAGCTAGTGAGGTCTTCGATGACTATTTGGCTTAGAGTTAATAGTTTTCACTACTGTACTCTATATGGTTTGGTGAATTTGATTTCAAAGTTTCTGTTCTTATCAAACTATTTTGGTTATGTTCTTTTGCTTGATGTTATGTTCTTTGATCTATTTTGTAAGGGAATGGTTGCACTGACGCTCTCAGCTTCAGTTCTTGGTCTGAAGCCAGCGGAATGTATAGGTTCCATCTGTCCACCAGCAACAATTTCTCAGCAAGCAGTTTTATTTTCAGGGCTTTACCTTATCGCTCTTGGGACTGGAGGAATCAAACCATGTGTTTCATCCTTTGGTGCTGATCAGTTTGATCAGACCGATCCAAGAGAACGAGTCAGAAAAGCTTCTTTCTTTAACTGGTTCTACTTCTCAATCAACGTTGGTGCGTTTGTCTCATCTACTTTACTAGTGTGGGTCCAAGAGAATTGTGGGTGGGAACTAGGATTCATGATACCAACCGTGTTCATGGGACTTGCTACTGCGACTTTCTTCTTTGGCACTCCTCTTTATAGGTTTCAGAAACCGAGAGGCAGTCCTATTAGTAGAGCTTGCCAAGTTCTTGTAGCTGCATACCGTAAAATGAATCTCAAAGAAGAAGACCACACGGTTCTGTTCGAAAGAACGGTTAAGAACTCTTCTTCAAATGCTGCAAAGCGGAATATTGAGAACACGGACGGTTACAAGAAAATATTTGCCCTTTTCTCTCCTTTTGAATAGAGCATTAGACTGTTCATCGGTAAAATAAACTATTCTTCATATGAATGTGCAGGTTTCTCGACAAAGCCGCAATGATCTCAGAAGAGGACGAAGCTGTTCACGACCCGTGGAAACTTTGTACTGTGACTCAAGTCGAAGAAGTTAAAATTCTGTTACGTTTGTTCCCCATATGGGCCTCAGGGATCATCTTCTCAGTGCTCCATTCACAGATATACACTCTTTTTGTTCAACAAGGACGGGCCATGAAACGAACCATCGGCTCATTCGAGATCCCTCCAGCTACTCTTGGAATGTTTGACACTGCAAGTGTCCTCATATCTGTCCCAATCTACGATAGACTCATCGTTCCCTTGGTGAGAAGGTTCACAGGCTTAGCAAAAGGATTCACCGAGCTACAACGAATGGGGATAGGACTTTTCGTCTCTGTCTTGAGCTTGGGAGTTGCAGCTATAGTTGAGACGTTCCGGTTACGGTTAGCTCAAGATCTTGATCTGGTGGAAAGTGGAGACAGTGTCCCATTGACAATCTTCTGGCAAATACCTCAGTACTTTCTTATGGGAACTGCTGGAGTCTTCTTCTTCGTTGGCCGGATTCAGTTTTTCTATGAGCAGTCTCCAGATTCAATGAGAAGCTTGTGTAATGCTTGGGCGCTTCTTACTACCACACTCGGTAATTACTTGAGCTCGATGATCGTTACGCTTGTGGCGTATTTGAGTGGCAAAGATGATGGTTGGATTCCTTCAGACAACCTTAACAAAGGCCATCTTGACTACTTCTTTTGGCTTTTGGTCTGTCTTGGCTGTGTGAACATTCCTGTTTTTGTCTCCTTCGCTGTTAAATACACGCAGAAGAAGGTCTCATAAGTTTTTTAGTCTCTTCTTCCTCTTGGTTCCACTTGAAATCTGTCACTTACTTTCGTCATTTGTTTGTTTGTATCATCAAGAACATTTGTTAAATAAGAAACATTTTGGGCTATTTTGTAAAATTATGAAAGTTAGGGGGAAAATAATAAGTTTTACCAACTCCTAACATAAAAATATATAATTTATTCCAAATGCCGAAAAAAGTTGCCGGGAAAAAACAAAAATCGTCAGGCACTTGCAGAAAAAGGTTCGCTGGAAGCCTGGAAGTGAGAAAGATGGGTTCCATCGAAGAGGAAAGACCCCTATTCGAAGAAGTTTCAATAATACAGGTTTGATTAAGAAGTGTAGCAATTGGTTCTCGTATGGCTTCAATCTGATTACTAGTTACAGTTAGGTCAACGAATTGTAATTTTATATCTTATAGGTTTGTCAGAATGTTATGAGTTTTTGGAATTAAAGATCGAATTAGTTTGTTATAAGATATGAACATATTTTTGCTTATGGTACCTAACTGGTATTAGATTTCACTTACATTCTCTTTACTGTAGGTTTAGTTAGATAACTCTAACCTCGGTTGTGTCTTTGTCTGAAAATGTTCTGGGATTTGTTTTTTTTTTCTTTTTAAGCAGGAAGTGAAATTGTATGCTGGAGATGGTTCAGTCGACATTCATGGAAACCCACCATTGAAGCAGAACACAGGAAACTGGAAAGCTTGTCCTTTTATTCTTGGTAAAATTACAAATATGTTTTTGTTTAAGCTCTAGTTCTTAGACTTATGCCTTGTTTTCAACTCATATTTACTGTTACAGGCAATGAATGCTGCGAACGTTTAGCTTACTATGGTATTGCCAAGAATCTAATCACTTACTTCACCAGTGAATTGCATGAGACCAATGTCTCTGCAGCTAACCACGTCATGATATGGCAAGGGACGTGTTATATCACTCCTCTCATTGGAGCTTTAATAGCTGATGCTTACTGGGGAAGATACTGGACTATTGCTTGTTTCTCTGCTATATATTTCGTCGTAAGCTTGTTTTCGGATAGAGCTATATAATTGTATTGTTCTGCTCATGTTCTTTTCCTTGATAATGCTGTTGGTTTTATCTGGTTTAGGGAATGGCTATACTGACATTCTCAGCGTCATTTCCGGATCTAAAGCCAGCCGAATGCATTGGCCCTCTATGCCCACCAGCAACGACTTCTCAATATGCAGTGTTCTTTATCGGTCTTTACCTTATCGCCCTCGGCACTGGTGGCATCAAACCATGTGTCTCATCCTTTGGTGCTGATCAGTTTGATGACACTGACCCTCATGAACGACTCAGTAAAGCTTCTTTCTTTAACTGGTTTTACTTCTCCATCAACATCGGTGCGTTTGTCTCATCTACTCTTCTAGTGTGGGTTCAAGAGAATTGTGGGTGGGGTCTAGGATTCATGATCCCCACGGTGGTCATGGGGATATCTCTCCTGAGTTTCTTCTCTGGAACTCGGCTTTATAGGTTTCAGAAACCCGGAGGCAGCCCGATTACTAGGGTTTGCCAAGTTCTTGTAGCTGCATACCGTAAACTGAATCTCAAGTGTCCTGACGAAGACCACATTCTCTTGTTTGAAACACGTGATACGAACTCCCCAATAGCTGGAAGCCGGAAGATTGACCATACCGACGGTTACAAGAAAATATCATTCCTCATTTTGAATTGAGCTTTGAATAACGCATTGTGGAGTGTTCATGTGAAAATAAACTGTTTTTTTTTTTCATATCTACGCAGGTGTCTTGACAAAGCCGCTGTTATCTCAGAAGATGATGTCAAAAATGGTGTCTCTTCTGACCCGTGGAAGCTCTGTACTGTGACGCAGGTTGAAGAAGTTAAGATTCTGATACGTATGTTTCCCATTTGGGTCTCTGGAATCGTCTTCTCAGCTCTCCATTGTCAGATTTACACACTGTTCGTGCAGCAAGGACGGTCCATGAAACGGATAATGGGCTCATTTGAGATCCCTCCCGCTACACTCGGGATGTTTGACACTGCGAGTGTGCTCATATGTGTCCCAATCTACGACCGGCTCGTCGTCCCCTTTGTGAGACAGTTCACAGGCAGAGCAAAGGGTTTCACTGATCTACAACGAATGGGGCTCGGTTTGGTTGTCGCTGTCTTGAGCATAGCGGTTGCAGCTATCGTCGAAACAGAGCGGTTGCGTATATCCCGTGATCTCGGACTAATGAACATCTTTTGGCAGATCCCTCAATACTTCCTTATGGGCACAGCCGAGGTTTTCTTTAACATTGGCCAGCTCGAGTTTTACTACGAGCAATCTCCAGACGCAATGAGAAGCTTGTGCAGTGCCTTGCCGCTTCTCTCTTCCGCATTTGGGAGCTATCTAAGCTCGATGATCTTAACGCTTGTAGCGTATTTCACCACAATGGACGGCCAAGATGGTTGGATTCCTTCAGACAACCTTGACAAAGGCCATCTTGACTACTTCTTCTGGCTTTTGGCATGTCTTGGCTCCGTGAACATTCCTGTTTTTGTATTCTTCTCTGTCAAGCACTTGCAGAAAAAGGTCCCCTAAGCTATGCCGCTTACTTGTAAATACGAAACCTTGTATAGAAAAATCTAAGTTATGGTCCATTATGTTGAGTTTCTTTCAAACTGATTTTGCCCGAGGGTCTTCGTTTTTTGTGCAGAACTTTAAATCTAATAATTGCATAATTTAAATAGACTTTTTTTTGTGCAGAATTTTAAATCTAATAATTGCATAATTTAAATAGACTTTTTATTTCAACCATTCAGCAGAATCTAATAATTATTGCAGAATTTAAGTTGAAAAGAAATATTTATGTTTGACAGTTTGAATAAACACACAAAAGTGATTGCGTGACTACTCTATCTATTATTCGTTTAGCTTTTTTGTTGTTGTTTATCTAACAAAACCATCCATATGAATAATTGTTTGTTTGATAATTTGAATGTAAAAATAATTTTCATCTCAATAAAAAAAATGTTTAAAATATTCATACTTTCATTTAAATCATATTTTATTATTATTTTTAATCATATTAATTTGAATATTAATCTACAGTATTTTCAAAAGTAAAAAAGTTTCAAATAATATTTTTTTTAAATTTTAATTTTTTGTATTAGTCACATAAATTCATAAAATGAAAAAATAATTAAAGAATAATTTTATAAAATTCATTTTGGTCACATAAAATTCATATAAAATGAATTTTTTTATAAATTATACAAACTAGCAAAATTATATATACAAATTATGAGATTCAATTATATTCCGTACAAATTATGTTCCTTAAACTAACCAATTATACAAATTATGTTCTTTATAAATTCATTAAAAATACAAATATCATATAAAATAATAAATTTTCAAATAAACCATACATAAGATTTCTTGTGAATGCATAACCAACAAAAAGTCACATATACATAGATTGTATTGTTATTCTTGCATACTTATAAAAATTTGTAGTAATCAAAGAGAAAATACAAGCTATAGTATGTAAATATGCTTAAAAATTCATGTAAAGCGACATGTTGCTTTTGATGATGTTTATATAGATGCAATCAATTTTGATATATATTATAAACAAATTGCAATAAAGAATCCTATTTGGCAAGATAACTCACTTAATTATTTTCATATTTCCATATTATAAACTTATAAGCATAGTGTATATATCCATATTTCCATAATATAAGCTTTATGTAGTTTGTTATTTTCTATACTATATGGGTTTCTTGTGAACAAATTGTGTTCTTTTATTGATAAACTAAATTATGCTATTATATTATGAAAATATGAAAATAATTCAGTGACTTATCCTACCAGGATTCCTAATTCGAATTTGTTTATGATATATCTTCCTTTTTCGAATTTGTTTATGATATATCGAGAATTGATTGCGCCTGTATAAATACCTGTATACTTAGACATCATCAAAAGCAACAAAATCAAGAGGAGTAATTCAAAAACCCTGAACCCTTTTCTATCTCTGATTGATGGATCGCTTACCTTCCCATCTCTTCAATGAGATTCTATTCAAATTGAAAGATAAATCTCTAGCGATGTTGCAATGCACGGATAGGTTTCTCCAGTCGCATATATCTAACGACCCATATTGTGAATCCGAATACTTAGATAGGATCGGTTCCGATTTGTTTCAAGTCTCTAACATTGCAGCCGTGTCTCTCTATTCCTACCCTTTTGGCGATTATAGGTCATTCAGAAATGCCTTTGTAGGAGGTCTCGCGTTTCAGGTTCTCAACTCATGTTCCGGCCTTCTCCTACTCTTTGTTGAGGATATCTGCGTCGTGAATCCGCTCACAGCAAAGGTTCGATTCCTGGATCACTCTAAGTCAAAACATGTGCCTGAAGTATTTAGTGGTCCTGTGGATCAAAAGAATCGTATAGGGTTCGCAGTTGATCAACTCGATGGAACCACTCAGAGATTCAAAGTTGTCTGTCTAGTCGAGCTTGTCAAGGCTTTCGACCAAACGATGTATCAGTTTGAGATTAACGTCGGAGATTCCTCTTGGAAATTATCTGAATCCACCATTACTTGCCGCTCAAGCAATCTCGTTGCTAAACCTGTTTATTTGGACGGAACTCTTCACTGGTTGCGAAACGACGGAAGCATCCTAGCTTTCAATCCCGAAACCGAGGAAGCACGGCTGATTCTGATCAAATCACCTCCAGGACAGAGCTCGAAGACGTTGTTCGTGGCGGCAGATAACGAACTAATCTTGATAACGGCGACGAAGGAAGTAATTCACGTTTATGCCCTAAAGAATATTCATACCGATCCAAAGTGGGTTTTGGGGAGGCGGATTGGGAACGGAGTGCTGGACGAGGAGCTGATTTATTGGAGCGTTGGGAATTACGATGGGAAGAGATTAGTGTTGTACGAGAATTTTGCGGAAGGTGATGGAGTGGTTCATGAGTACGACTTGGGAGCTAAGAGATGGGAAGTCATTGGTTCGATGCCATGGTTGGGTCACGTTGTTCAAGAGTTTTATCAGTTTAAACCATCTCTATCTTCTGTGGTACAACTCGGTGAGATGGTGTCTCGTGACGACGAACGCTTCTCTACTCTAGACGTGATTATGAGACTGATCGGTGATATCTCACCATACGTTTTGAAGGTCTTAAAGAAGAAACGATTGGTTGAAGAGGAAGAAAAGAGATTGAAAATTGGACGAAGCAACAAAAGAACAAGAGCGAAGTAGATCACACGAGGTACACGTGTGTAATGGTTAAGACGCTTAGTTTTTTCATATCTTTTCAGTACTAGTACTATTTTATTTGTCAGTAACTCAGGATGTTACTTTTTTGATAAGTTATGGTCAAATTAACAAAAAAAGACAAAAAAAAGCATTCCTTTATAAGTTATAAGTTATGGTCAAATTACATTATTTGAAGCGGCTAAAAAAAAACATTTATTTGTTTCTTGGTTAGAGTGATAGACACAAGTTGGGACATGGACAAGTCGATCCACAATTCTATCTTACGTCGTAAACAAGTAGAGAAATCGTAATCGTAAAAGATGAGATTGTTACTTGCTTTATAATATTAGTTCGCTTATTTATTTTAATATATTTTCCAGATAATAAAAAAAGTCGCCGGGAAAATTAAAGTAAAAAAGAATCACGTCTTCCAATAAATAAGCGTAAGGAATCTAAATTGGTAACGCTCGAAGCGAAAACGATGGGTTCCATTGAAGAAGAAACGCCTCTCCTCGAAGAAGGTTTGATCTCACAGGTTTGATCAAATTTCACACGTGAAATTCTCATGGCTTTAATTCCCGCTTAATCAATTTTGATTTACCTGAAAATTTTGAATTTTCATCTCTTAGGGTTTCCACTTTTTCTCCCAATTTTACTGAAAATTCGGAAACTTTTGAGCTTGACCTTGATCATCTTACTTGATTACTTTAATTCACAAGATTCAGGTTTATGGGCACATATAATCTTATCGAGATTCTTCAAATTTGAATTTTGGAAATTTGTTAAAGCAGGCACCAAAACTGTATGCTGAAGATGGTTCAGTTGACCTACATGGAAACCCACCATTGAAGGAGAAAACAGGAAACTGGAAAGCTTGTCCTTTCATTTTAGGTAAAGCTAAAAAAACCACATTTTGTTTTATTTTTCAATTGTAGAAAACTTTTGTGTCTAACCATTTTAAGATGATCTTTAATGTGTAAGGTAATGAATGCTGCGAGAGGCTAGCTTACTATGGTATTGCTGGGAATCTGATCACTTACCTCACTACTAAACTACACCAAGGTAACGTTTCCGCTGCTAGGAACGTCACCACATGGCAAGGGACTTGTTACCTCACTCCTCTCATTGGAGCTGTCTTAGCCGATGCTTACTGGGGAAGATACTGGACCATCGCTTGTTTCTCCGGGATTTACTTCATCGTAAGCTTTCTTACAGGACATCTGTTTTACAACAATGGGTTTTGCAGTGGCTTTGTAATTGAATTTGTAATAAGCCAACTTATAGGATCAAGACTTAGCTATAAGCGTACTATGACTACCATAGGACTGATTGTAGCTGTGTATGTTGGTTAGAGAGCGCTTAGCAAGTGGTCATTAACAGCCTACTTGACATGGTTCCACAGAATGTGTTGTTGGGTCTTTGGATTTAAAGTTTTTTTTTGGTTCTGTTTGCTCTGTTTACTGATATGTTTTGTTTTCGTTTAGGGGATGTCGGCACTAACTCTTTCAGCTTCAGTTCCCGCATTGAAGCCAGCGGAGTGCATTGGCGATTTCTGTCCATCAGCAACACCAGCTCAGTACGCAATGTTCTTTGGCGGGCTTTACCTGATCGCCCTCGGCACTGGAGGTATCAAACCATGCGTCTCATCCTTTGGTGCAGATCAGTTTGATGACACGGACTCGCGTGAACGAGTTAGAAAAGCTTCCTTTTTCAACTGGTTTTACTTCTCCATCAACATTGGAGCACTCGTGTCATCTAGTCTACTGGTTTGGATTCAAGAGAACCGCGGGTGGGGTTTAGGGTTCGGTATACCAACCGTGTTCATGGGACTCGCCATTGCAAGTTTCTTCTTTGGAACACCGCTTTATAGGTTTCAGAAACCTGGAGGCAGCCCCATAACTCGGATTTCCCAAGTCGTGGTCGCCTCATTCCGAAAATCAACTGTCACACTCCCTGAAGACGCAACGCTTCTATATGAAACGCAAGACAAGAACTCTGCTATTGCTGGAAGTCGAAAAATCGAACATACGGATGATTGCAAGTAAACTCTTAATCCACTTCAGTTTCTTTCTGGGAGTATATAACTTTGCTTTGTTTAACATGGGATATATATATTGATGCAGGTATCTTGACAAAGCTGCTGTTATCTCAGAAGAAGAATCCAAATCCGGAGATTTTTCCAACTCGTGGAGACTATGTACGGTAACGCAAGTCGAAGAACTCAAGATTCTGATCCGAATGTTCCCAATATGGGCTTCCGGTATCATTTTCTCAGCTGTATACGCACAAATGTCAACAATGTTTGTTCAACAAGGCCGAGCCATGGACTGCAAAATCGGATCGTTCCAGCTTCCACCAGCGGCACTCGGGACATTCGACACTGCTAGTGTCATCATCTGGGTTCCGCTTTACGACAGGTTCATCGTGCCATTAGCAAGACGGTTCACTGGAGTAGACAAAGGATTCACGGAGATACAAAGAATGGGAGTCGGTCTATTTGTCTCTGTTCTCTGCATGGCAGCTGCAGCCATCGTCGAAATCATCCGGCTCCATTTAGCCAACGAGCTCGGGTTAGTCGAGTCTGGAGCCCCGGTTCCGATATCTGTCTTATGGCAGATCCCACAGTACTTCATCCTCGGTGCAGCAGAAGTGTTCTATTTCATAGGCCAGCTCGAGTTTTTCTACGATCAGTCTCCAGATGCAATGAGGAGTTTGTGCAGTGCTTTGGCTCTTCTGACCAATGCTCTTGGGAACTACTTGAGTTCGTTGATCCTCACGCTCGTGGCTTATTTCACGACGATGAATGGTGGACAAGGTTGGATCTCGGATAATATGAATACGGGTCATCTTGATTACTTCTTCTGGCTTTTGGCTGGTCTTAGCCTTGTGAACATGGCGGTTTACTTCTTCTCTGCGGCTAGGTATAAGCAGAAGAAGGCTTCATAGTAAGAAACGTGGTGTTTTTCTTCTTCTTCTCGCCTTCCATTACATACAAAGTTCGTTTTCTTTTCATGTGTAATACTTACTGTCTGTAATCTGAAGAACAATTGTTGTGTACTTTTTCTTTCAATTCAAAAAGTTCAAGTCACATTTGCATCTTTTACTTCCAGTTTCAGTAACCCTCTCAAATTCCAGCAACAATTCATGGAGAACGCATTAACAAGCGTGTCATAGTGTTTTGGGCTTAATAAATCAAAAGGCCATTAAATATGGGCTTAGTAAATAAAATGGGCCTAGTTTTAAAACGGGCGTAATATGACCCGGAACGAAGAACCTGACTATGTCCGGGTCAAGCAAATCGGAGACGCCAAAGGGAAAGAGGGAAAAAAAGTGTATCGAGAGGTTTGGCTTAGGTGAGAAAATGGAGGTTCCAGGTTCATCGAAGAAGATGATCGCAACGCAGGAAGAGATGGTGACAGCAAAAGTACCTTTAGGTTACAGAGATCAGTGCGCGCATCTCCTGATTCCGCTGAACAAATGTCGTCAGGCGGAGTTTTTCCTTCCGTGGAAGTGCGAGGACGAACGCCACGTGTACGAGAAGTGCGAATACGAGCTGGTGATGGAGAGAATGCTGGCGATGCAGAAGATCCGCGAAGAAGAAGCCAAAGCTAAACAGAATAAAGTACAAGGGAAGAACGGTGTTCCTCTTATCCCTAAGACCGCTAATGCTTCTTAAATCCTTTTGATTTCCATCTCCGATTTCGCCCCGTTTCCAGCTCTCCCGGTTAGTCTTATACCGTTTCGATTTACCGGATTTCGATTGAAATTTAGGTTTTGACCTCTGGAATTATATTAGATCTTCGATTTAGGTTTTCGTTGCGAATGAATGAGATTGTTTGGTGTTGGATTTACTGATACATTTACTGATTGAACATTTTGTTGGATTTAGTTTCTTGAATATAATCTTCGTTTACACCAAAAAATCACAATCGCTAGAGAATATCATATTTTGGTTGTTGCTGTGAGATATCTCAATGATATCTGAAGTTTGGATTAAGCCTAGTTTTATCGTGTTCACTCGATTCTCTGCAGATTTTGTTTCTTTAGTCTAAAGAGACTTTGTCTTTGTTTCCTTTTTGCACTCAAAAGCTTAATATATCAGTCTTGCAGTACCTCAGCAGCACCTCAGTAGCACTAACCTTTAGGTTACTTTATTACTAGGCCGGAAAAAAATCACAGCTCAATATATTATCTCACTTGTAGGCTTAGAATCTCTGATTGCTTTATCAATGTAAATTGTGTCTCAGATATCGTGGCTACATTCACTTGTATTCACTCTTATAAAACCTTAAGAAGCATTGTGAATTTACAGCACGCAGTACAGACTATCTCACTTGTTGTAGTTGTAGGCTTAGAATCTCTTATGCTTGATTAGTGTGCGCTTGTAAATTGCGTCTCGGATATTTTGGTTATAGTTACTAAAAGTTTCGTAAGAAGCATTGTGAAATTACCGCACGCTCTACAGACTCTTTGGTCTATGTCTGAACATCTTCGGCTTTAAAGATTCTGCAAGTAGATACACTCCTTGATTTGGTGGACTATATATATACACATATAGTATATTGTCAGTGTCACAACAGCTACAGAAAGATTCTCTTTTGATTTATATCTCTTCTTCTACTTCTCACTTGCCATTGAGTGCTACTCTTACATATTGTGTGGTTCTTTCCTTTTTCCGTGTTGTTCATTGTCCTTTGCCACTATGATTTGACAGCAATGGGTGTTTCTCTGCGTTAAAGACAGACCCCGAAATGTGTTTAGTCTAAGATTCTCTAACATGTCAATGATTTTGTTTCACCTGATTCTTCTTTTCTTTTTTATTCATTCTTCTGTGTTCTAATTCATACTCTGAAATATTTGGGCAGGGATTCTCTGGAACTGTGAAGACGGTGGGGCTCTGCTTTTCTATATTTTCTTCTCGTTAGTGATGAAAAATTTGTTGCTACATTTTCAGATGATCAACTTCCTCTTTTTTTTTAACTTTGTGAAACTGATATCCCCCAGAAAATAAGATGCAAACTCATCTTTTTATTGGTTTTCTATCGTTTATCTTCGAGAGAGAAATAAAATTAGAACATATGAGAACAAAACTAATTCTCTTTTCAACTAAAAAAAATGCTCAACAGCATCACTTAATTTGTTTGTATGATCAAGTCATCATATCATTTACAATGGATGACCCATCTTACGAAAGTATTGAAAAATACATGTATGTTATGAGTCGTATATGACTAAATAAAAGATTAAATAGCACCGACTGAACCTGTTGAAAGATATATTCTCAGTTATTTACAAATTCCTGTTGAAGATTTGTAGACTAGTGCCTAGCTTTTTTTCTAATGATTCTTCCACTTGTTTAATTTATTCCAAATTTCCAACAATTTCACTGGGTTTTTTTCCTTCAATAGATTCCACATTCTCATAATTAATTTATTCAGTCAAAATAGTGTATGTTTTCAATATTTTGACTTGAGCTAAATCCACCTACTTCACCGTACTAAGCTCTGAAAATTAACGATTCGCTGTTATTCACATAATATTTTACGATTAAACTTATTTATATAGATACATATAGAAACGTTACGGGAGCATAAAAAAAGGTATACTACTGTGTAGTGTATCTCCGTGATATGATGAGAAGGCCAAAAAAGATGGAATGAGAGAATAAATGAGGTTACGCTAAGAAAACACATCAAACCTAATTCCAATCGTTAAGGATGAAAAGTCAAGAGTTGTTTGGTCCTACTTCCAATAATTATGCACTCACTACTCTAACCTTTTCACATAAACCATCCATGTCTATATATATATTGTTGTATATTGTATTCTTTTTCCTTTGTAATTTTATATAACCGTTGTGGCCCATCCAATCCTAAATCACACTTTTAAACCACTCTCTTTCACTTTTGTTCTTGTGTTATTATTAGTGTGAAAGGCTAATTCTTCCCCGTTCTCTCTAGGTGTTTTGTGGATTACACCATTTATATTGTTTATTTATTATCTCGGAATTTACCTTGTGCTTGCATGTGCTATGATTGCATTCAATCAATGGGTGATGAAAAAATTGACCCAATAGAAAATTAATAATATTAACAGTTGTCAAATCTATATAAAGTTTGGTGAGATTTGCAAAACCAAATAACAAAAATAAAAAAATAAAACATAAATGAGAAAATTTCATCGTTTTGGAATCCAAAATCCAGTTGGGTTACATGATAAAGTCTTATTAATACGATAAAGAAAAAACCAAACAAAGAAAATTATTGAATGTTTTGATTGTGGTAAAAGCCATGAATCATGGACCTCTACGGTCAATTAACTCATTCAATTTCTCTTGGAGCTATTTGTCTACTACCACACTCATTTAATGTATTGTTTTCATTCTTCCTTCCATTTGTTCTTCTTATTTATTAATCATTCAACAATATTGTACTAACAACTTTTTTCACTTATAGTTTCGGTTACAGTTATAGTCCACCACAAATTTTGTTAAAAATTGCTGAAGATGATGACCAATATGAAAAACGGAACTACTAGATTATATATATCACAGTATCTTGAATTTGTTTCATTACAACCTTGGGAAAAACACTTCAGTGTTTAGCTCAACGCTATGCATGATGGGTGAACCATATGATAGTTAATTTAACCTCAGTTTATGAAATATTTTTCAGAAGTTTTTATAGTTTTGGATGTTAAAATGTTTTTAGAAATACAAAGCTACAAATCTCAAGTTTTAACGCCTTAAAAAATATATATTATGCTATGTTTTAGTCGAAAAGTTTGGTAATGATGGAAAAAATAAGATTTTATATTTGACATGAGTACCAAACAAAATAACTAAGATTTTCTCGTTATTATAAATGATACCATTAATTTTTAAAATGTTAGATATTTTGATCAATGATGATAAGTGATAACGTAGATAGCTTTCTGTAACATTCCTCTGGTCAATATAAAGATAATATACGTAACTCGTGTGTCTTTGAAAAGCTGGTGACCGAATATCATATTTTAATTACCGTCTAATCAAACATTAACCTTTTCTCAACCATTGGGGGTTTGTTTAAATTCTCTTAAATCATTAAAGGAATGTATGATTAAAATTGTAGGTATGCAGAATTCCACGTGTTTATAGTAATATAAGGAATATACATGAACGAGAAGAAAAGGCAGAGCATAGTAGTCTAAATTAAAGGTCAATGACCTCCCTACTTGATTATGTCTGATTTATGTTTTTTTTCCTGGGGAAAAGGTCATATTTCTGTGTAGAATAAACACGACGACTTTATTTCACTTATTTATGATTAAAATTTTCTTCTCTTAATTAAATATTCATTTGGTTTTGTAATTCTTGCTTGATACCACGTGAAACCACGTGTTAGTTGTCTCACAATATTGTAAATACTACGTGAAATCATATACGTGATATGGGTAATATTGATCAGTTGTAATGATTAATACAATCATGAATCATATACGTGATATGAGAAATATTGATCAATTGGAGTCTGATAATATTGTGACTTGAAAAGGAAAATACTAAATGTGCTTTGGTCCCTGTAAAATATGCATCTCTTTTTCGATGTTTTTGTTTCGAGCGATGATTAATATTCAGTAAAACTATTACCAAAAACTGATTTCAAACCCATCTAAGACCTAAGATTCAGAATTTTTAAATTAAAATAAAAGAAATGCTTGATAATTATTAAATTCGTTGGAGAAATCAGTAAATATGCGTGGGCTAACACATAGGGATACTGGGATATGATGGTTTTGATTCGTCATGGATTTCGATGTGGAAAGCAACAATGAAAAATAACAGTAAGCAAAAGGACCCAGGAGCAGAGGCATGGGGTACGTTTATAGTTTTGGAAAATTAATAACAAGATAAACAGTACTACTGTATTATTCATTATAGCTGTTTTATTCCCAACAATATTATAACTTAATAGGGAAGAGAAAAAAAAACATTAATAGAATTACAAGATAAAATGAATGGGAAACGGGAGAAAACATATAAAGGAATTAGGGGGAATGAAGTCAAAACGGTGGTCCAAAAGATATTACGAAGGACCATTGTAAGTTTCTGATTTATTGAAATCAGAAAGTTAAACACGAAACCCCAAGAAAACAAAAAGAAGGAAGATAGGAACAATAATTATGCTATAGTCAAAGCTTAGCAGTTGGCCTATTTTAATTTTAATTTATTGGTCTAAAAGAAACCTATGGTGAAAAAGAGCGAGTAAAGTGAGGTGTAGACGAAACTTACACATTTGGGTAAATCCCAAATCCCTATAAGGTAAATATTATAGAGCAAGTATCCTGAGTTATAACTTGGGGTTTTTCACTTTTCAATAGTTTAAAAAAAAAATTTGGGGTTTTCTTCATTCTTTCTTCTATATACCAAATGTATCAGGTATGTAACGTATGTGTATTTGATTACTCGTGGCAAGAGATTAATTTTGGGATCTCAAAATAGACATTTATTCTTTCATGCAAGTGGTGTATAAATAGCCTTGTGTAGATTTCTGGTACGTTATATGCAATGATTCTCTGTAAGCCATTTAAATATTTTAAGAATGAAATGGGTCAAGAGTCAAGACTAATGTAACCAAAGTCAAATGGGATTTCGTATGATTACCCATTTTGTAAATTATATAGGCTGCATCCTTGTAGATAGGTCAAAAACACATGTCACCTCGATTTTTAATAAACAAATTTATTAAGTAAAAACTAACAGCATTCCAGCTGGTTATTTTATACTTTTAGTATTTTTATTGGCAAGTCTAATTATCTAAATAAATGACCAAAATATGTCTTTACGAGATTTACGTATCGTCAAATCGTCACGTACGTCACAAACAAAAGAATTAAACTCCAAAAGAAACCTATGGTGAAACGAAAACCCAAAAACCATACGAAACTATTACATTTTATTATGTTCAAATTGATAAACAGCTGATTTCTAATAAAGTTAACTATCACTTAAAAATTTTAGTATTTCCAAAACAAAACTATCAAATAAGAAAAAAGAAAACCATCAAACAAAATCCAAAAGCAAAAGCAAAAATCAATGACAATCCAAGTTAAACACACACAACTACAATGGAATATCCGGCAAACAAAAAAAAATGAATGAACCTTTTTATATAAAGTGTATTAATAATTTATTTTTGGCATTTTGCAGAATATATATATGTAGAGAGAGAGAGGTGTAGTATATCTATGAGTGCATCCAAAAAAGACAAAGAGAATAGATGGAAAAAAAGACAGTCATCTTTTAGAAAGAGCCAAAACCAAATCAGAAAACAATAAACCTTACTCCTTTAATCCTACCCATACCCACAAATCCTCTCTTCGTTTCTCTTTCCTCGGTTTTGCGTTTCTCAAGCAACAAAAATAAAAAGAGGCAAAAACATCTTTTATTTCTTCTTCTTGGGTTTAAGGGAACAAACCCAAAAACAAATCTTGTTTCTGTGTTTCATATCCAAAGAGGTTTTCTTTTAGGGTTTCGTGGGACTTAAAGAATATGGGTAAATGTGGTGGTAGAAACAACGGTAACGGAAACTATAACAACGGCGTTGGATTTAACGGTCATGGAGGCGGTGGTGGAGTTAGACCGTACGTAAGGTCTCCAGTGCCTCGACTCAGATGGACTCCGGATCTTCACCGTTGTTTCGTTAACGCCGTCGATATGCTCGGTGGCCAACATCGTACGTCGTTTATTCATATACTATTTCTTTTTTGTTTGTTACTTTGTTAGTTTGTTTTATTCATATGTCTTTAAGTGATGATTTTTCTTCGATAACTCTAAAATGATTCGAACTTTTCTCATGATTAATCTTAGTCAAGTTTTCGACAGAAGCTACTATGTTTACTTTGTTTCATTCATTACATATCTTAAAGAATTACCTAGTAATCAATTAAGTTTCTGAACCAAGCTTCACACTTTTGCGTATTTGTTTGATTTTTTTCATTCATGTCTTAAAGTTTGAAAATTTCAATCATTGTTTGGTGTTTTCACACTTTCGCTAATTTGTTTACTTCATATATCTTAAAGTTTGCGTTCTTTTTTTTTTTGCTTTATAATTTTTCTATAAAATATTTTAAATTCTCATTATTTTAGTTTATGAATATTCATTATAAAGAATCTTCATAGTCAACTTTATAATTTTTTTGTTTTTTGGTTAGCTTTTTGTAATTTTGTTGGGTTTGATGAAACAGGAGCCACTCCAAAACTTGTTCTTAAGATGATGGATGTGAAGGGACTCACCATTTCACATGTCAAGAGCCATCTTCAGGTAATAAATTACCATTTTTCCTCTCTTTTATTTTTATTCGTAATATATCGAGAATATTAACTCACCTATTTCTCTTCTTATTTTTTCATCATATATAACAGATGTATAGAGGTTCTAAACTCACTTTGGGAAAACCAGGTAATGGATATTTTTTATTCTTTTTTGTAGATTTCCATAAATATTCATGAAATGATATGATTTTCGAAAGAATGCAATGGGACCGTTGGTTTTAATTTGAACTGTTAACATCAAAACTATAATAATGGATGGAATTTAATTGTTTTACTGTGTCTGTTTGTAGTATGTACTATTGGTCTAGTGTCATGATTCATAAGACAATTGTCATAAATACATACAGTTTTTGCTTTATAAAACAAGAAAATGGGTATTGCGTATTTTTTATATAGATCAAGAGAATATTCACTATAGTCATAGCTTAATTCTCTTTATTTTATTTTTTTGGGGGGGGACAGAGGAAAGCTCTTCATCTTCAATAAGAAGAAGACAAGACACTGAAGAAGATTATCTTCATGACAACTTGTCTTTATACTCAAGGAATGATTGTCTTTTGGGTTTTCACTCCTTTCCTCTTTCTTCACATTCTTCTCTTAGGTAAATTTTATTTATTTATTTATTTTATATAATTTCTGACATGTTTTCAATTTTGTATCAGGAAAGCTATCATAATATACCCCTTTTTGTCTGTATTTGAATTGTCCTTTTTTTGGTTTTCTCAATATTTTTCACTTTGGTACAGAGGAGGAAGAAGAAAGGAGCAGACTTCAGAGTCTGGTGATGATGATGATGAAGACTTCCTTCACATCATGAACATGAAAAAGACGAAAGGAACGACGACGTTTCCATCGCATCATTTCCACAAGGTAGTTTTATTTATTTATTTATCAATATGCTCTCTCAAAGTCTACTTATAATACGTTTAGGAGTGAAAACCAAATATATTCCGGTTTAAAATTTGTCCTTCTTTGATAACTGAGCATTAGTGTTTGATTTTGAAGTCTAACCGGTTAGACTGAAACTGGGATGAAAACAAAACCGAATCATGTCCGGTTTAATTAGGAACTTCCATGCGACTTCTTAACCGGTTTAATTGAAATCGGAGTAACAGAAGCCGAAATCTTGTCCGGTTTAGTAACCGATTTCGTGTGTTTTTTGGCTGAATAGAAAACAGAGACGGAGAAGAACAATTCGGAAACCACTTGGCAAGAACAAGAACAAAAACAACAAGAAGATTTGTCATTGTCTCTGTCGTTGAATCATCATCATTGGAGAAGCAACGGTTCATCAGTGAGTGAAACGAGTGAAGCAGTCTCCACTTGTTCAGCACCATTCGTCTTCAAAGATTGCTTCGGTTCTTCTTCACCAAAGATTGATCTTAACCTTAATCTCTCAATTTCTCTCCTCGGTAGCTGAAATCAATAAATAAACTCCTTTGTGTTATTAGATTAGTTGCAGTGAAAAAAAAAACATTAAGATTTTTGTTGTGAAACTACTAGGATTTCTTGTTTTTTTCCCCGAGATTTAAAGTTAATGGAAGAAATCTTGAAAATGAAATTGAAACCGTATATAAAAAATAATAATGAATCCAAATCGAAAGTAAACAAACAGAGGCAAAACTTAAATTCTAAACGGCTAAACAAAATAACAAAAATACAGTAAGTTGAATTTTCACTTAGGGAAGATAAAAATCAGCTCACGACAAAATTTAAAACAAATAATTTAGACGGGAATTAATAACCTTTGTCAGTATATTAAATTTTCTGAACTAATAATGCCGTGACCGTTTCTCTTGGTAAAACAGCAAAAAACAAAATTACTTTTTTTAAAAAAGTAAAAAAACCAAATAAAAATAATTGAAATTAACATTTCTGTTTCGGTTCCGTGCCGACGATGGTCGGTGTGGATGAATCTATCGCACCGTCTTGCCTCGAGGCTCAACAACACCACGGCAAGGCTCAACGTTAATCGTTCCTCCACCGCCACCGCCACCTCCGCAGCTTCTTCCGTCGTCATGCCGCCGTGCTCAGGTCCTGGTCGTCGTACCGTTATATTCGTCGTCGCCATATCCATCTCGTGCTTCGTCCTCTACAGATCCGCTGATTCTCTCGACGTCGTCCCTCGCTCCTCTCCTTCGCTCTTCTCCCGCATTTTCCCTTCCTATGATTCTTTCAAGTCTCTGGTTCGTTCTCGTTCTGTTCGTTTAACCGGAATTTGATATATTCGACGATAATTAGAGTTCGATTCTTGGTTTAGGTTTAGGGATTTGATTGGCTAATGGTTTCATTGAAATGGCAACAAATTTAGAAACTAAGATAGCTTTTTTCTGTTTTCTTGATTTTGATTTTCTTTAGAATATTTCCTCTGTTTTGTTTGTTTTCTTGATTTTGAGTGTCTTAGTTTTTCATCATAACTAGGAACTTGAAGAACCTAAGCTTGAAGATGTATTGCGTCGAGCTGCAACGAGAGATAACACTGTGATTTTAACGACTTTGAATGAAGCTTGGGCAGCTCCTGGTTCTGTGATTGATCTCTTCTTCGAGAGTTTTAGCATTGGTGAAGGGACAAGCATGCTTTTGAACCATCTGGTCATCATTGCACTCGATGCTAAAGCGTATTCCCGTTGCCGTGAGATTCATAAGCATTGTTTCAGCCTTGTTACTGAAGGTGTTGATTTCTCCGGCGAGGCTTATTTCATGACTCGTTCTTACTTGAAAATGATGTGGACAAGGATCGATTTCTTGCGCTCTGTTCTTGAATTGGGTTACAATTTCGTTTTCACGGTAAACAAAAGTTTCTTCTTTGCTCTTGAAATGGTTCTTGAAAGAATGTATTGAAATGATCTTTGTTTTCTTGTCTTGTACACAGGATGCTGATGTGATGTGGTTCAGGAACCCTTTCCCGAGGTTTTACAGGTTTGCGGATTTTCAGATTGCTTGTGACCATTACTTAGGAAGGTCGAAAGATCTACAGAATAGACCAAACGGAGGGTTTAACTTTGTGAGGTCCAATAACCGAACTATACTCTTCTACAAGTATTGGTACGCTTCAAGGATTAGATACGCGGGATATCATGATCAGGACGTTCTTAACTTCATCAAGACGGAGCCTTTCGTTTTCAGAATCGGGCTTCGGATTAGGTTCTTGAACACTGCGTATTTCGGTGGACTCTGTGAACCAAGCAAAGATATGAACCTTGTTCGTACCATGCATGCGAATTGCTGCTTTGGTATGGATAGTAAGCTCCATGATCTTAGAATCATGCTTCAAGATTGGAGAGACTTTATGGCTTTACCACTTCATCTTAAACACTCCTCTGGTTTCTCTTGGAAAGTCCCACAGAATTGCAGGTTTTGAATTTGAATCCATCTTCTTTTGTCTTCTTACGGATCTTTTACTAGCTATTTGCGATTGTATAAGGGGATCAATGATTTCGGTTTTTGTTTTGCAGTCTTGATTCACTTCGGCGATATGATGAGTCTATGTATGAAGAAGAGAGCGAGCCACCAGGAGATTCCTAAGAGTGAAAAATGTGTATGTGTTACAAATGTATATAGAGAAACTGTTTTGAGATTTTTGTCTTCTTTGTACACGACGAAGAAGAAAAATGGAAGCCAAGTTTTGTAAAATCATCGATGATCGTTTCTCAAAGAGAAACACATAACACAAATGTCTTCATTGTTGTCCCAACGTGCCCTTTTTTTTTCTCTAGATGTGGACGTCGAAAATAGTTGAGTCATATGGTTCTGAAATCTTTTCTTGCCACATTCGATAATTATGATTTCAAATTGTATTATCTACACGAAAGATTCCAGTTTACATTTGTTGGACCGACAACTAGTGTCAGTGTCAAATTGTTTCATGCAACTTAGAAACCTGAGCATTCTAATACCATAAAGTTTGAGATTGTAGCATGAAAAACAGAAGAAAAAAAATAAGAAATTCCTAATATAGTTAATGTACTGGAAATCGTTAGAAGAAAATTGATATAGTGGAAGTTGTTTCACGGTACACGTTTACGGTTTACGTGATGGCAAATTATATGAATTTTCTTACGAACATATTGTGACTTTCTGAAACGTGAACGAGATTGACAGACCAATAATAGACTGAAAAAAATAGAGTTTCTACGTGGTATAAAGACGATGGGAATATTGTACACATATTTTGCTTTTGGAATTTAGCTCCAATATCCAAATTTCTTTTTTTTTTTTTGGTCAAGAGATATTACTTCATTGATGGTTTACTCTCCATAGATGGAGAAAATGTTTACAAAAGTCAACCAGACTAAAATCACCAGTGCTACAAACGTAGAGTGGGAAATAAAGGAACAACAAAAAGAAATCGATACATTAAAACAAACAAAGCCGTTAAACAGTCCTCTAAACTCGACGCCAATCTATTAATATATAAAAGTTGAAGCTAAATGTCATTGAGAGTGTCCACATAAAATTAAAAAAAAATTAGCAATCAATAATATTCTTCCACATCATCATTACAATTTAAGAAATTTTCTAATTTTTTAATTGTACTAATCATATTAAAATACATAAAAAGAAAATTATCTATAAATTTCTATGAAACAAAAATAACTCAATATAAGATTAGGAAATCTTCTAATTTTAAATATAAGATAAAAAATTTTATCAAACGAAAAATCAATATATTATTATATTATGAAATTTTTGTAATTTAAAAGAATATTATTTTTGTATAATTAACTATATATAATATATAAATAATATTGGTGGAAAAATATAAAAATTGAGGCTAATTATCATTGAAAGTGTCCACATAGGATTAAAAAAAATTAGCAACCAATAGTATTCTTCCACATCATCATTACAATTTAAGAAATTTTTTAATTTTTTAATTGTACTAATCACAATAAAATACATAAAAAGAAAATTATCTATAAATTTTTATGAAACAAAAAATAACTTAATACGAGATTAGAAAATCTTCTAATTTTAAATATAAGATAAATAAATTTATCAAACGAAAAATATATATAATATTATATTATGAAATTTTTGTAGATTAAAAAGAATATTATTTTTGTATAATTAATTATATATAACATATAAATAATATTGGTGAAAA
>KE155113.1:294489-318547 GCA_000411075.1 Sisymbrium irio
GAATATAAACTATTTCAATAAATTTATTTTTCTAAACTAAATAAAACAAATCCCCACGCGTAGCGTGGATAAAAGATCTAGTATTGGTAAAAAATGATATGATTCCATGATAGAAATAGAGCTGAGAAACAGCGCAAAACCTAGTGTTGAACCTGCCATAGAGATGGAGATAGCATGCTGGAACACGGCTTCCATAGCTGAGCCGACAAAGCCCCACTCTTTTGGAACATTTAACATGTCATACACCATGTCAAATACCGAAGCAAGTACACTCATTTGCTGAAAGCAATCTGCCACCAACCCTCTTAACACAAGAGGGCTACGTGAGAGATATTCCAACACAGGAAGCAGCTTGAAGTTCGCTAATAAAGCGAAAGAACTGACTTGGAGACGGCCTAGGCCGAATAAGAGGGAGACGTCGAGAGCGTTATGAAACGTACTATCCAATTCATTAACGAAAAAGCTAGAGAGTTTAACAACCCTAAAGACGAACTTAATCCCTGCAACACAAACCTTCCTCTCAAATGGAGGATAAGATAGAACAAGTTGCTCCACAAGGGAGTAATCATGGCAATGACTGCCATGGGTACCCAAGGCTTACAAACAGCAGTATCCTTGAAAGGTACTATCACTAACCATAACGCTAATATAACCTTAATGGGTTTCGAAATCCTTTTCAAGCGTCTAACTATTCCTTTAACCAAAGAGGTAAAAGCTATCAACAAACCTAACAGATAAGAGACTGTTAGTTTAATGAACCATATTCGGGACTGGTAATCGTAGCAAAAGCCGAATGACAACCTGAAGAGCTTCTTTGGAAAGAATCTGCATAAAGCAGCAAAGATCCGCGTTAAAGCAGAAAAGATGGCCAAGCCAAACCACAAACCTGAAATACGATGGAGAAAGCTACATCGAAGTTCTAGAAAAGGATTTGGATTTGACTCTGAAAGAGATGGTGTGAAGGAGCGGCGAAGGATGGAAGCAACACGCAGATCTGGAGGGTCTAGAGGAACAGGAGGTTCTGGCGGCTTGAGGGAGGACGGTGAATCTTCCAGATCTGGGAAAACAGCAAAGGACGGCAAAGGAGGAGGAAGAAGGTCTGGATTAAACTTTGTAGAGCCAAGGAAGAGAGGAGAAGTAGCCATCAGAAAGGAAGAGGAGGGAGAAAGCAGAGAGAAATCACACCGGCGAGCCTCAGGCTCTCCGGCGGCGACTGCAATTTAATCTAATCGCCAAGAGAGTCGTCAAGAAAAAAGAGATTTTTTTTTTCTCTTTTTTTTCGTATATACTAGACTCATCCAAATTTTGTTGAAACCTTGTTTAGTTTGGAAATGCACCAATTTTTTGGTAAGAAATTTTATGCACTGCAAGTGCATTATGGATACAACATCTAAATGTGTGTTTAGCGTCCTAGTCGAAGTCCAACGTGACTAAATGGCCAAAGAGTTCGCATACCCAAATAGAACATATAAACTAACAATTTTACGTCTTTAAAACTTCAAAATTTGGTTATAAATTTAATCGGTTTTTGCATGAATAAAGATGGAAAACTTGGGTTGGCATTTCTTTACCTTTTCACGGGATAGTCCCGTGGTTATCACTTTCGGTTGGTTTCTTTTCCAAAGTGGCTCAAATATGTGGTCCTTTTGTTACTATTAATATGTCCGAATTGTGTTGGTACCGACAAGACTAGCGCTAATGGCTCTACGACTTAGGTTCAACCATGGTCCATGTCTCTGTGGCATTTTTAACCACATGGCACGATGACTCTAATTGGAGATCGAGTAACAAATTAGCAGATACGGGACTTTTCATAGCGAATTTATTTGACTTCAAATCCATATTAATTATTGTAAACTGCTTTCTCATTCTTAAGTTTGAGCGATGGTAGTACATGGAGAAAAGAAACATAGCATAGCTTGATGTTCTGAAAGGTTTTTGGGTGTAAGAGTTCCTACATGTACTTGAAATGTTGATATATATTAATATAATTCAAAAATCTAACATAATCTGTGGATCTTATGTTCATTTCTAATTTATGGTTGGTTTGTTATTCCGAAAATTTGAAAGACATTTTTGACCAATTCAAAAATTATTATGGATTTGAATGATAACTATTAGAAGAATAATAAGAATAAAAAGGAAAAAATGAAGAGGAACTAAATAATAGGAATGAAAATACAGATTATAGATTTGATAAGTAACTTTATAATTCTCTATAAAATAAAGAATGAGAAAATACCATATGTAATAAATATTCAGTGTAAATTTACGGATATAAAAAAATTTCATTAGTTTCATTTATTATTTTGATCACCATTCAAAACCTATATGAGTTTTCTTCTTCATGTTTCTTTTTATCTTACCAAAATGCTAAATGCTAAAAATCAGTTTTTAGGAATTTTTTTTTCATAAGTAAATTATGTTAAGCATGTTAAATTATACAAATATTTATGAAAAGATTGCCAACAAAAATAAACATATTTTGATTATTTTTATAATCTAATATATATATTGTCGAGTTAAGAAAATAATAAACATATTTGATTATAAAAATAAATAAACTAGTTTTAAAAAGAAAATTTATATATTATCAAATTAATACAATTTAAAAGTGTTATAATAATTTTTTTTTTACAAATTAAACATAATAGTTTTTATCGCAAACCAAAATTAATGTACTCTTACAGATGTTTTATACTCGATTGGATTATAATTATCATTTTACTTGCATATGACATATTTATCCTAATGTATGAATTTATTTCTATTTTTTCTGAATTATTTTTGTCAAAATAAAATTATTTGTCAGTTGATCTTATTAGGAATCAGAAAATCCTTCTATATGATTTGCTTTCAGTCAGAATAACACCAAAATTACTCTATAAAAGATTACTCATCATCAAAATTTTCAACTCAACACTAATTGTGGAGATCTTTAAAGGCCAACAATTAAAATTATATATTATTACTTTATATATGTAATTTTCTTAAAGCCAATTGTTTTTCAGTAGTAAAATAGTCAAATCTTGAGCATATTTTCATGCACCACTATATTAAAATAAGGGGAATTTGGATAAAATATTCTAGATTGAAAGCCAAATTGTCACATTATACTTTTACATATTTCTGATCATATTAGACGATTTTGCCCATATTTACATTTTTGGAAAAATTAAATAACTATTAGAAAATGTGTAAAAATCAGGAAAATATAGAAATAGAAAGATATTAGCTTATCAATATTTTTACATTTTATTTTTGGAAACAAACTATTTAATAAAATTATTTTCGATTTAAGTTAATAATAGTTCTATCTAACTTACAATATAAGTTCTAGTTTTTGTTAACATTCTAGGGTACCTTAGAATGGATTCGTTCTATTATGTACTATATTCTATTTAACAATAGAATACATATTCTAAACTTTTGTATATGTTCTGATTTGGCTAGAATACATATTATATTCTTTTGTCTATGTTCTAACAAAGTTAGAATACATGTCGATCTAGTTTAACATTTGTTCTATATTCTAAATGAGATTAGAATTCATATTCTATCTTTTGTTTTTCTAACTTATTCAGAATATGTTTCGTTCTATTCCATTCATTCCTCTTTATTCTAAACACCAATAGAAGTTATATTCTAGCAATTTCTTTATGTTCTAATTTTGGTTAGGATGTAAATTTTACCTAATAGTCGTTGTTCTATCTGTGGTTAGAACTCATAATATAAAAACTTGAATTTTCTAACTGGATATTCTTTAAAATCTACAGAAAATATAGATAAAATATACGGTAAATTTATAACAAATTCAAAAAATAATTTTCCACGATTTTTTAATAAACAAAAAACCCCAAAAATAGAAACCTACGGTTGTAACTTCTTCTGCATCATCTTCCCTGCATAAAATTTCATGTTTTCTAGGTTAAGAATCATGGAAACCTATGTTTTTTGTGGTATCTTAAAAATTTGTGTTAAAAATAAGTGGAAATTCGTGGTAGAAGAACAAAAACGATGGAGAATGGTTTATTTGGATGAATGGAGGCGGCACGATGTACCGACCGGCGACGAGAGAAGGAAGAAGTGGCGGAGAAATCTAATTTAGGGATTAGGGTTCCTCGATTTAAGTTTGATTTAGCATGATGAGAATTAATAAAATATATAATAAACCAATATAATAGAATTATATTATTATTATTATTTATATTCAAAACTAATAGAAAATAATTTATAATTCGAATTTAAGAGGATAAATATGGATTAATTAAAATTCAAAATGCATAATTGGTCGATTTATAGATAAGAAAGCATAATGCAAAAATTTGGTTTTGAATGTAGCATCATTAGTTAAATTCCTGTTTAGATAATGTATCAGAGATGTTTTTAAAATTAGTGAATTTGAACTAGAGATGTTATTTAAGATAATGAATTACAAATGTTATATGTGGACAGAAAATCTCAGTTCATTATTGTAACGCTCGTGATTATAATATGTTTACAATAAATATAAATAGATTATAGTATTTTCTTAAAAATCAATTGTTTTTTAATAATAAAATAGTTAAATTTAAGCATATCTTCATGCACCACTAATTAGAAATATCATTTAAGATAATGAATTAGATATGTCAATATATAGACCAAATATTTCAGTTTATTATCGTAACGTTCGTGATGATAATAATAATGCATTTAAAATAAATTTAGAAGATTTATAGACTCTTCATGACTTACACGCGGCCAAATTTTTTCTTAGTAATTAATAACAGTTGTTAGTAATAATTAGGCATAAACTTCCAACAAAATTATAAATTGACGAAAATATCCATGCATTAGTTAGTTTCTAGAAATTATACAAACTATTTAATTTTAATCCAAATTATTTTACCACCCCAAATCTTTGGTTTTTTTCTTAGATAGAACCCCAAGTTTATTTGTTAACTTCATTTTTTCAAAATTTATATGTTAACAAAATGAACTTTCAAAATTTATATGTTTCTACAGTCTAATAATCTCATAGGCATACATTGGTGTAAATTTCGTATGCAATAAGAACTAGAGCAATTGGACAATATCTGTTAGATTTATAACTATCAGTTTTAGGTGTTTATCAAAGATTTGACATCCAAAGTTAATGTCAAATACTATCATCTAGGTTCCGGTTGACCTTGTTATTACTATATCCTAGCTATGCATTTCGTAATTCCGTACATTGTAAGAAATTGACATCCAGATTCATATTTAAGCGTTGGTCGAAAAGCGTCGTATAAAAAGGGTTATTTTGTTAGTATAGAAAATTGAGCGTTAAATTTCAAAATAAGTTAGTAGATTGAATCAAAACTTACAGAATTATTTTGTTTTTTATTTTCTTCTATCCCCACAGGTGGAGGCTAAAATGGTAAAATATTGGAAGACAATAGCTGTTGTTTTTTAAAAGTAGTTTTAATAAACAAATGTTAGTTACTCTAACAACTTTAGTCCAATTGTAGTTTAGGTAATAATCTAAAACTTTGAAAGTAATTAATTAAAGCATTTAATGATTTAGCAAAACTGTATTAACTCTTCTTAAATTTACTCTTACCCATTTATTACATGCTTACTGTACGTATAGACATATTTGTGTATATATATGGCCCTCTAGCTCATACTCAGAAGCAATAAAGCAAGAAACTGATAGCAACGCTTTCAACTCTTACCTCAAACTCGACGAGCTGAGGTGAAGTTCTTTTTAAAAAACTTATTAAATCTCGCACTGTTCTAATATTTTTATATATACTTACGGTTTATTTGATATAACCTATATTCGAATTTGTATGTGAGAGGAAAGGTTACGGTTCAAGTGTCATTGTTATCGGGAATAGCAATTGTTTTTCCTTTTCCTGAAAATTCTTAGCATAGCAAAAATAATCGTTCAAATAAAACAATAACATCATCTCAACATACGTGTTTCTGGATTATCTTATAATTTTTTTAACAGGTTTAATATATAATTCGTGCTCATGTTAAAAAATACCCATACTGACATGGATTGGTTTTCTTGATCTCTTTCTTTCGAGAATGACTGAACTTATAGATATAATTTTGTTAAAGATTGTTTGTAAATATCCGTTACATATCTATATATATAATATACACATAAAAATATAAAATATTAAAAAAATTTAGTTAGTACTGTTTTTTCAAATAACACTAGACTAGACTATTTTCTGCTCAATATATCGCTTTTCAAATATTTTTTTTCTTCAAATTAATAGACATAAACAGCAAAATTGTAAAAATATTTCGTGTTAATCTAGCTGTTCGATAATTTAAATGAATAAATAAATGATGGAGGGGTGTATCATTTGGAAATTATTTAAATCGAGTTATTTAAACTGTTTTAAAACAATTGTTAGAATATATATATGGGAGGAGACGACGAAATATAGTTAAAAAAATTGTGAGTATCCTTTTCGTTTTTTTACTTTCCACATACATGAAAAATATATACAATCATTCTTCCTTTTGTCCTTTTTTATCTTTGGAATATCTCTTTTCAACCTTCCATGACACACACAGATAGACATACATTCATATAAGTGTAATATGATATGATAGGAACTTTTTAAAACAAAAAAAAGTGACCCATATGAGATAATGATGACGATTGTGACAAATAATCGTATTTTGTTAAGAATATAAGAAAACATTAGATGCTTTGTGGATTAACCTTTGGAAAGTTGAGAAATCTGTCTATACATATATATATTAAGTGTTAGATACAAAAGAATAATGAGACTTATCGAATTCAAAAGACATCAAAGTTACTTTCGTATTTAATTATTTTTCGGAAGTCTTAATCAGACTTTTCTTAGGTTAGTACTAGTAACTTTTAATGTTATATACACATATAGACTATATAGTCGGTTAGTTCTTATAACCTCTAGTTAAGAAGTAGAAAAGTTAAATATTTATTATATACATATATATATGCTCGATGTTAATTTAAATAGCTAGTTCATTATCAAACTCAATTTTTTATATTTTTAGAATATACAGTTTATGTTAGTGTCAAATATCTCCATATGTATTATTTTAGTCTCTCATAGTTACACCATGGTAATCTGCTTTATAAAAAACTTCTTAGATCCGATTATACTTTTAATTTAGAGATTTATTATTATTCACATATGTTAGCGAGAGAGAGGAGCTGTTGAGGGTTGTCTCACGCACCATCCACTGTCGTTTTGTGGCAAATGGATTGGGTCCACCGACCTCGGTAGTTCTCATACTTTCGTTTTTCTTTTCTAAAATATTATTTACATATTCAGAAGAAAAAAATTAATTGCTCTGTATATGTGTTAGTGTCTACAGTCGACACCCAAAATGTTTATAATAGTTTGATTCAAATGCGCAACAAACAAAACTAACTTTTTTTTAGTTACATCAAATGTATATAGTTTTTAGTATCCTATGTGTCATATAGATAAATATCATAGAGCACATATAAAACTAAAATTACACCAAATTAACAAAGCCATATTTAATTTAGTTTGACTATTAATTAAAATTACCCTTTAAAAGGAAAATAAAAAAACTGAATATGAACTCATAACATATGCTATTGAGTTGGGTGAGAAATTTTTTTTTTTTTCACTAGCCTAGCACTCGTTTTCACTTGTCACTTTCATCTTCTCTCCTCTATATATTACCTCACATAAAATTTTATGTTTTTTTTAAATCGCTAAGAAAATAATTTTTATGTTTTTTTAAATTCGCTAAGAAAATTTAATAACAATTATTTTAAAATCTGGAATATCCCAATTTTAGGGCTTTATTGAGATAAGATATCAGTGGAAGTCAAAAAAGAATTTAATGTTAAAGAGTTTCTTCTCTCTAGTTTCATTTCATTTCTTTTTTTTTTCTTTCTCCTCTCTCTCTCTCACCATCACACAGAACACAGAAGAATCCATGGCTGCTTCTTCGTCCTCTGCTGCTTCCTTCTTTGGAGTTCGACAAGATGATCAACCTCACCTTCTTCCTCCTAATTCCTCCGCAGCCGCTCCTCCTCCTCCTCCTCATCACCAGCCACCGCAGCCTCAGCAACCGCTCGAAGCCCCACCGCAGAAAAAGAAGAGAAACCAACCAAGAACTCCAAGTAAGTTAACTACCACCCCTTATTGAAATCTTATCATCTTAATGTTAAAAAACCATGTGATCAATATTAAAAATATTGATTGGTGAAAAAGAGAAATCATTTTTTTCATCTCCCCTTTATTCTCCCTTTTCTTAATTTCTAAATCTTGAAATAAGCAAATTAGCAAACCCTAGTTATTGATTTTGCAAGACTGAGATTTAAATTATTTATATACCATGCAATATTAAACATTCCCTTAATTAATTCAAATTTTTTTCTTCTCTATTAGATTCCGATGCAGAAGTGATAGCTTTATCTCCGAAGACACTAATGGCTACAAACAGATTCATATGTGAAGTATGCAACAAAGGGTTTCAAAGAGAACAAAATCTACAACTTCACCGAAGAGGACACAATCTTCCATGGAAACTTAAGCAGAAATCGACCAAAGAAGTGAAGAGGAAAGTGTATCTTTGTCCGGAACCCACGTGCGTCCACCATGACCCGTCACGTGCTCTCGGAGACCTCACCGGAATCAAGAAACATTATTACCGTAAACACGGTGAAAAAAAATGGAAATGCGAGAAATGTTCTAAGCGTTACGCTGTTCAATCCGATTGGAAAGCTCACTCCAAGACTTGTGGTACCAAGGAATATCGTTGCGACTGTGGTACACTCTTCTCCCGGTAAAAATTCGAAATTTTGTGAACCCTTTAAATTAAAACTAATCAAATATATATATACTTAAGTGTGTATGGGTGTGAATATGTGTCTGGGTCATTCTTCATGTACTAGGGTTTTTTCTTAGGTTCACTTTCTGTTTCGCCTCGAAGTCTTCGATGCTCTTATCGCTTTCCTTCGTGCAGTAAATGCAACTTTAATTTCTTTAATTTATTTTATTTCTTAGTTAAAATTTTAAAAGTAAAAATAAAAATTGATACATGGACACACGTGAATGTGTGTGCATATATAACTATATCTATATATGACACAGTGTCATTGACACTGAAACTGCCATATTTCTTTTTTTTTTTGCTGTTTTTTTGGGCTGAAACTGCCATATTTCATAAGATGCTTTCTAGCAGAAACTCAAAACCAAAGAGGACCAATTTCAATTTCCTTTTCATTTATTGTTTTTCTATATATTTTTTCCCTTGGAAACACCGCCCGATTTTCTGTCATAAAAATAAATTAATAGTATATTTTTAGGATTTTATTTCTTAGATTTAAAATGATTCTTATACTATGGGCAATTCACGTGCTGCTAAACTATATAATATCTAGAGAGGTTGTTGTTACAGTGTTTGTTCTCTTATGTGCAAAATTTTACTAGCATATTACTCCTTTTTATGATTCGCTTGTACTCTGCAACACACACCACATAATTATTTTGGATCATTACTATATACACTTTGCATAAAATGGCTTTAAACTGCATAGAGGTGACAACTAATATATTAAATATAATTTTGAAATTGAAATATTTTGAGTCTTGGTTGGCATTGCTGTGTTTGTGTGTGTGCGTGCATTTAGAGAAGTTCTATAAATGGAATGAAGGAATTAAAAATATGGTGGTATATTTATATATATACATAAGTAGTTGTTTAAACATTTATGTACAATATAAGACCTTCATTGAATAGATGCTGAAGTTGCATTTATTGAGCTTACAGGATCTTGAATTAAGGCAGATTCGGATATTCATTTGACAATCATTCTCCCCATATACTACTACTATTGTGAAACTTAACTTTTTCCACCTAGCTTTTTAATTCTTTGAGTACCCATTTATATATAGACACATTAAGACATACGTACACATGAAATTAGTAGTATGCAGTGACGACCATATCTTATGCATAATATTTATGGAATTAAATAATGTTCATGTTCATTTTTATTGCATATAATGATATAGATAGATTTATACATTTTGTTCGTACGCATAATCATATAGACACATACATCATCATAGTTGAAATTTGACACAACATTGTACTCCTATTTATGTATATGCGTGCATTATTTGTAATATGCATCAATGCATGTGAGTGCATAAGCCGTTTATAAGCTGAAATCATAATGGTAGGATGTATTATAGAGTAGTAGAGCGACTTTCTAGCCATCTATCTACTTTTCAAGATCCCATAATTACACGCGAATCTATTTGTAGCTACGTGACATGATGAGTCTCTCTCTATATTTTATAAATAGTTTTCTTTCACTTTTCCCGAAATATGTCTTTTTATTTCATCATTTAATTTATATATACCTGACGATCCAATAGATTCCGTTGTTATATTAATTTTCTTTTTTTTTGGTGGTCACAGGCGAGACAGTTTCATTACACATAGAGCTTTCTGCGACGCGTTGGCTCAAGAGAGTGCGAGACACCCAACTTCTTTGACTTCTTTGCCAAGTCACCACTTTCAGTACGGACAAAACACCAACAACTCCAACAACAACAACACTTCAAGCATGATCCTTGGTTTGTCTCACATGGGGGCCCCACAGAATCTTGATCACCAGTCCGGTGACGTTCTTCGACTTGGAAGCGGCGGAGGAGGTGGAGGAGCTGCCTCACGCTCTTCCTCTGATCTCATTGCTGCAAATGCTTCAGGTTACTTCATGCAAGAGCAAAACCCTAGCTTTCATGATCAACAAGACCATCATCATCATCATCAACATCAACAACAAGGGTTTTTGGCTGCAAGCAGTAACATCAAGCCATCACCGATGAATTTTCAACAGAGTCTGATGCAGTTTTCACATGATAACCATAACTCTACTTCCTCCAATCTCTTTAATCTCAGTTTCCTCTCTGGGAATAATGGAGTTGCTTCTGCTACAAGCAACCCTAATGCTGCTGCTGTTTCTTCGGGTAATATTATGATTTCCAACCATTTTGATGGCGAAAATGCTGTTGGAGGCGGAGGAGGAGAAGGAAGTACGGGTCTCTTCCCAAACAATCTGATGAGTTCGGCGGACAGAATCAGCTCAGGAACAGTGCCTTCACTCTTTAGCTCGTCAATGCAAAATCCTAATTCAACACCTCACATGTCAGCCACTGCTCTTCTTCAGAAAGCTGCTCAAATGGGTTCAACCTCAAGCAGTAACAACAATAACGTTAGCAGCAACAACAATAATAACAATGCCTCGTCGATTCTAAGAAGCTTTGGGAGTGGAATGTACGGAGAAAACGAGAGTAATCTTCACGATTTAATGAATTCTTTCTCTAACCCCGGCGCAACGGGAAACAACGTCAATGGAGTAGATTCTCCGTTTGGTTCGTACGGAGGAGTGAGCAAAGGATTAAACGCTGATAAACAGAGCATGACTAGAGACTTTCTTGGAGTTGGACAGATTGTAAGAAGCATGAGTGGAAGCGGAGGGTTTCAACAACAACAGCAGCAACAACAACAGCAACATGGGAATAGTACTAGAGAAAGAGTTGCCTCCTCGTCGGATTCCGCCGATAGAAACAGCATAAATGTGAATCCTGGTGGTGGTCCGGCAAGTTCACCACCGTATGGAATCCATCATGCTAGTTTCTAGCTAAGCGAAAATTTTAAAGATTTTAGTTCATCAAAGTACATGCTATATCTTTCAGGTATGCATGTCGTCGTCAAAAGCCCATTTGAAGTAATTAAATTTTAGTTGCAAGTTTCTCAGTATTTAAGTTTAAAGTAAAAAACAAATTAGTTGCAATTTATCTAAAATCAGCTCCTTTTTTTCTTTGTAAAAGTTTTGCCTTTATAGTTATATAAATGGATTACTCCTGAAAAACAAATCTTCTGAGTTTATAGTCTATGGTTTCAGAGTGAAGAAATTTTTATATTATTTAATTTTACACAGTTTCTGGAGTTCTAAATATTTGGGTTTTAAATTTTTTATTCTTCGATTGTGAAAGATTAGATAGGTAGTTAAGAAAATTTATAATTTCGATAAGTAAGTAATTTAATTGTGGAGTCAATACGAAGTCTCTGTCCTCTCTACATATATGAATTAGGGTCAAATCTATAAAGAACACTATACTAACGGGTTTAGCTACAACGAATTTAGGTGTGAAATATTGTATTTAGTATTATTTTATTTTGTTAAAATAACAGTTCTGATTTTTGTTTTTGGCTGACACATTTATCGTCTTATCATTGCATGGGGCAGTCAATGAATTGGAGAGTACAAGCAGCCTTTGCTAAGTTTCTTTGTCTTTTTGTTTTTATTTTCTTTTATTTGCCTTTTTATTCTTTAATTTCTTTTCATTTGTCATCCTCACTAGCTGGCAATGTCACGAGTGTTTGTCTTGTGATCCCCTTTCTAAATATCTCGATACATGTATACATACATGTCACATGTGCACATATATAAATATATGCATTTATATAATAATATAGTTTTTGTATGTAACATGTTCCTACCATATCCTAAAGGGTTGTCCCCATCATATTTAAACGGTCCAAAATAAACAATTCTGTTTCAACATTCACGAGTCTGCATTATTGATCCTATATTTTTTTCGGTTAAAAAGTAGCATCAATATAAAAATAGTTCCGATGCAAATCCATTTGGTACGATTCCGAATTTGATTTTAATTTATGTTTTCATAAGATATTAATGTTACATGAAATCAAAATCGGGTACATGGAACCAAATTGTATCAAAATATATGGAAATGGAAAAGATTTCTCAACATCTAAGAAGCAAAAAGTTTTTGAAATGAATATAATATATATATATATATATATCTCAAAATATTACTTATTAACAAATTTAATAATATATCAATTTTGTAAAATGCATAATTAAATTTAAGCATAAAAAATCTTATATCTATATCTTTATTTTAGATTATCTTACTTTTATTAAAAATAAAATAAATATATGATTTATATATATATATATATATATATATTTCTGTATATATTACTCCTTCTGTTTCATTATATCTGTTGTTTTAGTTTAAATCACACAAATTAAAAAAAATATTATTTTATTAAAAACACATAATTATAAAAAGTAATTGTAATCATTAAAATAACTTTCTCTTACTTTTTCAAACTAGAACTAATCATAATTTTTTTATTAAATATTTTAAATAATTACTACATCAAAAGTTTCAAAACAACAAATAAATTGAAATAAAACATAATCTTCAGAACAATAAATATAACGAAACGGAGGGAGTATTAATTTTTAGGGTGTAACAAATTATGATAAATATTATGATTTATCTTTCTAGATGTATTCCCTCGAAACATGCAAATATATTTTAAATTAACGTTAGATGAGTTAAAAATGAAATAGTTTAATACAAAATTAAGTCTAATTTAGAGTAGTGAAAATAATGGGTTAGAAAATAGGCTATTTTATTTTGAATATAAACACATTAGAAAATTAGGCTAATGCGAAAAGGGTCAAATAAGCGTATTATTTGATTTTCATTAATTTATATTTACATTTGTATAAAAAATCATAACTTTGATTATAAACAATATATAAATTTATGTTATTCTATAAAATAGAGAAGTTTTTATACCAATGTAAAAAAGTTAGATTTACATTACATAAGTTTTTAGGAGTTATTTTATTAAAACTAGATTATTACAAAATTTAGTTTCAAAATTATTGACTGAGATGTAAGTTGGAAACCTAATACTTTTTATAAGAGACCTCGAATCACATTTGCAGTCCAATTTCTAGGCCAAAGAACTCTTTAGTATCTGTTCTGTTCAGTATGTTAATATAATTTTCTTCTTTTCGAGGGAAGGGTGTGTAAGGTATTTTTATGAAGTTTTATTTCAAGTTTAGAATATGTTCTTTGTAAAAAAAAATTGTTATTTTGGTGTGTCTGTGTGAACATAAAATACATTATTGTTTCCCAAAAAGAAAAAGAAAAAGATACATTATTGTTGACAATATATCTATAATTATTGGAATAATTAGTGATTATTAATAATAGCATTATAATGTCATTGTCGTAATAATTTATATCGAGAATAACAATAATATATAATGTAGGACATACATACAAGTGATGCAAGTAAAGAGGCCCATTGACATGCAACGAGAGGGAGAGATGGTATCGTTGTCTCACCAAAAACAGACAGCTCTTCTCTCATCTTTCTTTTTTTATTGTTGTTGTTGTAAAAAGTATTTTTGTCAAAAAAAAATCAAAGTTATCATAGTATAATGGTTAATCAATCCATATGTAGAAAAATCTTTAATATAAATTTTAAATTTCATCACATCCAAAGTTGAATACACTTGACGAAAAATATACATACATCCATCGTATCGATGATTAAATAATTTGTTGTTGATCAGAAATTAGCAGCCAAAAATAAATTGCGTATTACAAATTATGTCCCAAAAAGTTAGCTGTCGAGCTTTGCCAAGCGACCATATTTTTGTTGGATAAAATGATGTAGTGTTTATAGTTTTGACTTAAATTATTTTTTTTCATCTTTAGATTTGGTAACCTTTCAATACACCATTAAAAAATTACTCAAAATAAATTTATTAGTTTTGTTCATATCAATTTTCGGAAACCATCATATGATTAATTTATGGTGATAGTAATCCTTGCAAATCGAATATAGATTTAGGATCAGATAGAGCAATAAAAAAAAAACACTATTCACTACAAAAAACATAAATTTATCAACGAAAATTTACAATGAAATTAATTTACGACGAGTTTATGAGAAAAATTACAATCATCATAAATTTGTCGTAAATTTACATCGATACATGTTTGTTGTAAATTGGTTTGGTAATTTATGACAATATAATTTTACGATGAATTTACGAGAAACAGTGCATTCGTTGTAAATTACCAACCATTTTACGAGGAATACAATATTTTTTATAAATTCCTCGTAAATTTACAAGTAAATTTACGAGAAAAGCATTTACAACGAATTAGCAACTTAAAAAAACCAAAATTTAAAGGAATAATATTATTTGAGAAGTCGGTTTTTTACGAATCGTACTCACATTAATTCTCACGAAGTCAATTACAGAAATAACCTTAATGAATTTCAATAATCATATTTGTTTCTCATTATTAAAACCTTTTAATATATATATTTATTTTAATAAAATGAAGAATTTAGTATTGTGCTAATTGATCATCACGAAAACGAATTATTAAAGGTGTTCAATGCAACAAAATTGAATTTGCATAGATGTAAACACGAGGAGAAAATATAATAAATTTAAGACTTTTATCTAAATTTTATGTTTGTGACGAATGAAATTAATGAAATTTATATTTAAGAGTTTTTGAACATATATGTTTCATATAACTATAATCTTATAACAAAGATGTATATATATATATATATAAGAGTTTATATTTAAGAGTTTTCGAATATATATGTTTTTTATAATATCATATTATATAGAACACATACTTATATACATGTTTTCCTTATACTAATAACATTTCAAAATGTATTTCTTGTAAATTGTTATATTAAACTCAAATTTGAGTTATTTGAGTTATACATTTCATTATTATACAGTTTAAGAACTTTGTACAAACTAAAAATCGATTTTTTCATGTTGTTAAATATAACCTTTGAATTCGAAATGAATTAACGAGGAGAAGATGTAAACTTATTGGTAAATAAAGGGTATGTAGGATCTGCTTTACAACAAATTTGTCCACAAGACACTAAACCGTAAATTCGTTGGCAAATCGTTGTAAATTTTACAACTGATTAGAGACAATTCGTTGTAATTTCGACGTTAAATATAAATAATATATTTTAAATATTTAGGGTCTCATGCGAGGGAAGTTTTAATGTTTTTCAACGTGTTTACGAGGAATTCATCGTAAAACCCTCGTAAAATTTGGAGATATTACCGCATAGTTTAAAAAAATTTCTTTTTCAATACACGGCAAAACTAAATTTACCATCGTTTTTTCAACGAATTCGTCGTAAATGCCTCGTAAATTTACGACGAATTTACAAGGAGCGTAAAATCTATATAAGGAGCTCAGATTTATTCCTCTTCATTTCCTCTGCTTTCTCTACTTGTAATATTCTTTCTCTCACTCTCTCTTTAGTTAACTAATTTTAATTATAATTACTTTTGTTTATAAATTAGTTAGTTTTAGTTAGAATTAGGAGACAATTTAAAATTAGGACACAATTTAGATTATAACATAACTGATAATTTGTACTTTCAATATTTTTTTTAAAAACATTTTTTATATTTAACAAAAAAATTGATTTCAATTTTAATTTTAAATTTATTTTGATATTTTAATATTTTAATATTTATAAATATTTTTAAAATATTATTATAACTTTTATAACGAATTAGCATCGAAATCCATAAACATGTTTATGATTGTCGTAAATGTCTTGTAAAATTACAACGAATTTACAACGTAAGTTACATTATCTCTTTAATTCATCGTAAAACAAACGATGTTAAATCGTCGTTAAATTTTCTTTACATTTAACGACAAATTTGCATCCAAATACTTTACGATGATGTTACATCGTTTCTCTTTCGTCCCAATTTTACAACATCTTTACGATGAATTGTTAAAACACTTTTACATCAAATATTTCATTTTACGACGAATTAGGGAGGAATTGTCTGTTATAACGATCTGTTAACAACGATTCATTATTCCTCTTTAATTCATCGTAAACCTCTTTTACGTTGTTTTAGCATCGATTTTAAGCGTCGTCGTTAAGAGCTTGTTTTATTGTAATGATTTTAATTTTCAATTTTTCTGAAATATAAATTGTATCTTCAAAACTGATATATATATATATATATATATATATCATATCACAAATTTATGATTTTTAATAAATTATAGTGAAAAATTGTGAAATTTAAAGGTAAATTCGTATTTAGATACATAATTTTTGTTTTTTTAACTCTAATTTTTTTATATCTTTTACTTTGATTTTTTCCGGTGATTAATTCCAGTAACTTTATCAACACCAGGTCTGGATCTTTTTTTTTTTTGGTGCTAAGTCTGGATCTTTTCTTTATATTTCTTATTTTTTATTCTTAGTTTATTCTCCCTTAGTTTGAGGGTTTTACTGTGATTCAAAGGCTGAAAATCCAAATAGATATCCGTTCGAGAATGGTTTAAAGAATTGGATCTGATTGAAATCTCGTTAACTTGGAAGTTAAAAATTCTAGATCTGATTAATTTACGTGTGGTTAACCGAAAATATCTATTGTTTTTTTTTCTAGATTTAGTTTTAAATATGGTTGGCATATCGTCTCTTTCACCGGTTTTGAGCAGTCCACCAGTTCTAGTATGATGTTGTTGTCATGAGTGCTATGAAAAACTCTCTATCTTCGGATCTGGCTTTCTCTCTTCAGTTCTTGGTAATTTATTATCATCAGTTGATGGTTTTTTCTGTCTGGTTTTTTGGTGTCTTCATCTCCAAAGATGCATGCTCTTTTCTTTGGTGATTTCACTGGATTTACTCTGGTTCAATCCCCATGTCTTGTTTGCACGAGACTGATTTATTTCAAATGTAGGTTGATTCGATCTTTCTCAATTTCTTAGAGAATTGACTGAGTTCTCGTTCCTTTGCATAAATATTTTCTTAAATGAATATGTTGACCACTATAAACGGATAAAAAGATAAATTACTTTATTGCAATTATAAACCATCAAAAAATTAACAGATAAAATGAATGGAAAATTTTAGTTTGATTTATTAATCTATAGTTACTCTTATATAATAAATTTTAAATTTTATTTTGAAAATATTAAAAACAAACAGATATTTATTTAATAAGTTTAAATTTAAATTAATTTATTTTTATAATAATTCTTTTATTAAAATTAAATTATCAAAAATTTAATTTAAAAATTTCTTCTACTTGTTGTGGTACATGTTATATTGAGTTATTTTTATGTATGATTGAGTTTGGTAAAGATTGGAGGCTTTGTATGGAAGGGGACTCCAATAAGCAACTGCTATCTTAGCTTAATTTCATTTATATCAATATTTACTACATTATATCTAATAATAAACTAGTATCTTAATTTAATTGTATTCTAACAAAATAATCGTAGTATAATAATTGGCTTTCATGGAATTAACCTGTAGATTATTAAAATATTTATGGTGCACTTGTTGGGCCTTGTTCGGAAGGTGATTCTTGGCGTAAGCTATTTTTAAGTGAGCTTGTAGAAGAATTATAATGTGGGTGTGGTTTTACTGAAATGATCTTGATTTAGTGCTTTTTGGTGACCGATGTAACTAGATGAATTAGACTGAAAGATTATAGCTAACTATGGCACCCCCTTTCTACTGGATTTAACATTGAAGATAACATTTCTAGAGTATATCTGACTATAGTTTGTAGACAAATGCTATAGGATGATTGGATCCGTTCACCTTAGCCATAAGACCACATGCAAAATGAAATCGATTATAGGGAGTAGTTATTGGGGTATGGACATGACGTTAATAGCTTTTAGCATGGCTAGGAAACTTTCACGACTCAACATATATGTTGGGAGATATAGTGCTGTTTAGCATGGACGAAATCGAGCGTCCAGGTCCTGCATGCGGTAAACGCATTGTGAAAGATATAATGAACCCAAAACTGAGACAATCGAGACCGGGATAAGGTAGTAAATCCAGTCCCCTGAAATAATTTTGGGGACGACATGATATGCTTTGTTTCCAGAGCTATTTGCGGGTTGTGACGTCGAGGTATGACGGCCGGAAGATCTCATCACTTTTTGGCCTTGCTTAATGTAGTTCTGGTTGACACGGTATCCACGTACCATGGTTTGATTGACTATCCTTCTTTTTTTTTTAAGATGTTAAAAGTTATGCCACTCGTTCCAAATAACTGATTGATCAAATAGAATAAATACACATCTATTAATTGATGTATGTATGGCCCAATTTAAGATTTCCCATAATGATGTGGACCAAGAATAAGCAGAAGAAAATCTCAAGACTTTATTTGTAGTATTCATAAACTTTTCTCGACAATCACGGGCCAGTTTTTTTTCTTCCTAACTTTCACATGAACGACAACTCTGCCATTCACATGCTTTTTCCTTTTATTTTTCTTATCCATTTCAATTGCTGTACACTGATATATAGTATAAGTTTCTTGATTCGCAAATATGAAAATTAATTCTTTACGTTTCTTTGTAAGTAATCCTGGACCGGAAATTCTTCCCTGGGCAACATATATACTGTATTTTTTTCCACGGTTTTAACTCCATAGGTATCATGTATGTAACCGTTAGAAAAAGAAAACTAAAACGTATTGCAAGATCAATTTCAAATCTATTTGGAGCATTCTTCCTTTTTTGGAAAAGACTAGCATGAAGCAACTTGTGATAAACGTAGTGAGATCGATTTTTCTGTCTATTACAAAGTTTTAATTGGCTGAAATATATTTTAATACAAGCTAACTTTCATTGAAGATTTCCAGTTACTATAATATACTTGTTAAAAGAAAATCGACTCTGTAATTAATTTTTAATAAGAGAAAAAAATATGAGAAACTAATCTCTAATATGAGAAGACAAAAATATCAAGGTATGACTGATTTTAGTTAAAGTATTCGCCAAATCACTTTTGTTTAAATTTTTTTCCAGGTCAAATACTTTTTATTAAAATTAAATAGAGCGTCTGAAGGATAGGGTCTTGTAAAGTTTGATTAATTCATTGATAGCTAATATCATTATAATCTTGTTTGATTTGTTTTATCCCGCAACTAATAAGCTATGATCTTATAACAAAACTACACATCTAAGAAAAATCAATTTTTAATGATAAACATGTACATACATATTTAGATTGTGTTATTAAACAAACAATGAAGTTAAACGCAACTCTAAAAAATAACATGTTGTTTCCACACACACAAAAAACTCATCATTACAAAAATTGATTTTTATTTCTGTAAATTGGCTTTGTTGGAAAAAAGGTAGTTTAATTTGGATAAAAACAATCTTCAAAATATTTTTGTAAAATTTGGACATTCACTTATAAATTTTTTGGATATGATATTCTTAAGAAACTCTATACTGTAAAATTGATTTAGTTGTGGATTTTGAGTACGAGAATGTTTCTGTGACATGTAATATTATACTTGATTTATAATAAATAGTATAGTTGATGTAATTTTTAGTAAAAATAATATGATATAAATTTATGAAAATGTTTTATTAATTAATTCGTAAAACAAAAACGTGAATAGTACATTATACTAAAAATATATTATTTCAACTTTTAATACATTCTAATATATGAAATTTTTGTTAATGTTAACTTCTGAGTTATCAATTTTACAAAAGGATGTAACTCAAAATTGTAATCCAATCATAACATAATATAATTCAAACACAAATTTAAAAATTTAAAATTAATTAATGATTAGTAATATTTTTGAATTATATTCATAATGTATCGGAAATAGAATCCCCTACACTATAAATTCTAAAGTTTGTTCGGTTTCGGTTTTGGTGGTCGAACGTCATGTTATAGGTATATTACTATATTGGACCGGGACATTGAAAATTGAGTAAGATATATTCAACGTTGTGAAAGAAAAATGAAGACGAGAAGAAACGAGTTGAGCCATTTTCTTCGTAATGTCAACACTCAACACAACATTTTGCCTTAACTTCAGCTTTAAGTCTTTAAAAAGGATATGAAACATAAAATACTTTCAATTACTTTATCAAATGATTAGGTACTTTTATTTATTTTTATATTTACGAGCCATATTTTATTGGAGTGGGTAGCCGACTTCTTTTTATTGTCTTTGACTATATTCTTGATGGACATCATCTATATATAACTATTGCAAATTATTTTCATTTTGCTAACAATTATATCTGTGAAAGATTTGGTATCATATTCAAAGATTTAAAATATTTACATTAAATTTAGGATAGGATCCACAAAATATAATTTGTGAAATATATATATTTTTTCAAAAATCTTATCAAATCATTTATATCAAACGGTTCACCATAAATCCATCTACTATGGAAAACTGGCATTGTAAAATTATTATTTAGAAATTCACTCATTAGTTATAATTGTATGTATTACAAATAGTTCAATTTTACAATAATTAAATTATATTATAATAGATAAAAAGTTACATCTTAAATTATTGACATTATTTACGAAATCTCTTCATATTTTATACATAAAATTTGATATTTTCCCTTTTATAAAATAAAATTTATTATATTGAAATTTATTGATTAAAATATTTTTCTATAAATTTTGTATTTATTATAACTTGATGGTTTATCATTGAGTTAATAACAATAAAATTGAGTTTTGTACACAATTGTCATAGCCAACCAAAACGGACGGATAAAGTAATGTATAAAACATATAGATCTCATTTATACGCATACAGAATATTAGTACTTATTAGTTATATTACATAGCATGAATACTCAATTACGACATGACATTGAATAATACGGAGATATATTGGATGCTTCTGCTTGGAAGGTTTATATTGGAATATATCCGATGCTCACATATATATATTTGCATGTGCAACGTGGGATGTATAATCTAGTTTGTGAATCAAATCTAGTATTCATACACCGTACGTATGTATTTATATACCTTACAGGCATTGATAAATAAGTTTTCTTCTTTCTTTTGCCAAACAGTTAATAAAATAGTATGTATTCGTTTACCAATAAAAAAATAGTATGTATTCAAGTGGGGTTTTATTTGCCTTTATATATTTTTATTTGCCATTATACAGTATCTGCTTTTTATATATAATTCAGGGTAATTTATGTGTCAATGGAAAGATGCGAGAGGAATCTTTAAAAGGAAGAAAGCCCATAGATAAAAATTCTCTTCAGTTTTTCAAATAAAGTGTATTAGTTTATTTGCAGCCATTAGATAAAACATGAAACGTGTTGCATCCGAATCCCATCTCTATACCCTTTATATATGTTGCAGGAGGAAAATTTAAGGTCCATATATTTTGAATGACAAATCCATTGGTTTCAAAATGAAACGCCTGAACACATACAAAAATGCAAAATCACTTAAACATGACAAAAAAATAACCACAAAATGACCCATCATAGTTTTTTCTAATGACACACATAATTTTCACAAATAATTTTATATTAGTTTATTTATATGCAAATATATAAGTTCTAATGACAGTTAAACTATATAAATATTAATTTATTTACAAATTTTATTTCTAGAAAATCAACCTATATTACTTAAATGTAAATAAGACATGAGTTTTGAGACATTAAAGTAAAAAGAAAATGCTTTTAGGCTATAAAATATATTTTTTAAGAACCGTAAGGTATATCATTGTGGAAACTTTGACTATAAAAAATTATACTATTTGTATCTTAATTGTTATCTGCATTCATGTATATATTTTTTTTTAGGGAAAAAATCAACAATTTGAGTAAGAAAATAATGTTTTTCGTCTAATCAAAGAAATATTTAATGCGAACTTACTTTCATAACATAAACATGTTTATTCGAAATCGAAACATGGATGATAACCATAAGATAATGAAATCTAAATGAATTTCTCCAACCGTAGTGAATTGTGTTACCAATCAAATTAACCTTAGAAATTTGGTCATTATAAATGTGTAAATGCGACTTCACCAGTTTAACCGCTGCGTTAATCTCTGCAGTCGTTATCACGTTCAGAACATACAAAACATTAATTTAAACATTCATACGAATGAAACGAAATTTTGAACATATATATATTATACATTTTCAACATTTAAAATTTTCGTTGAAGTTTCTACCAAATTTTTACCACTTAGCCGCATTATACGCTGTATCCATTTCTTTCACCCGCTTCTTCATTCGAAATCGAAACCATAATAGTTTTTATATTTGGATATAACCAATAAAGTAGCAAACTTACATTATCCTTTATTATTATGTAACAACTAGGCAAAACATGCTTACAGACTCCAATCAAAATCAGACCTAAAGAGTTCAATAAAGATATAGTATTATATATAGATTATGAAATTAACAAACGAAGATAGCAAAATTATCACCTAATTAGAAGGTCTCCAATAATTATATTATCAAGCTCTTCCAAACGGATGATTTTGCTCCTGAAATTTCAGTTCACCATCCAAAGAAACGTCGCCACGACCACGGCCGCGACCACCACCACCGCGATTTACATTTCTCACCATTCCTCCAACTCCAAGAAAATCCAAAGTTAACTTGTCAGAGCCGCTCATATTTCCATTGTTTCCAAAATGAACGTCGAATATATTGCCACCGGATCCGCCGGCACCACCGCCATTTACGGCCGCTAGTGAGTTCATTAGACCTTGAAGGTTACCGTTATCATCATTCCCCATAATCTGCCCTCCTCCAAAGTCATTAACAACCACAGTTGACGAATTAGACGAAGAAGCTAAGCCTCTGAACAAAACAGAAGAGTCGTTGCTTGTGATTGAACCCATTTGAGTAGCTTTCTGAAGCAGTGCGGTGGCTGACACGTTAGAACCCGCGTTCAAGCCTTCTTCACGGTGCTGAATAAGAGCGTCGGTGCTATATAGAGAAGGAAGACTCGTCTCTGAGTTCTTGGTATTTTCTTGAAAGAATCCGAGGTTGAAGAAGCTATTATTGGTGGTGCTACTCTTGAGGTTTATGCTGTTGACAGGATCAAACTGGATTAGGCCTTGGTTCATGAGATCGTTGTTGTTGGCTCCAGTCAGCATTCCTTGGCTCGATGAGCATTGGATTAAGAAATTAGGGTTTGACGTTTGCGGAGCAAAATCTCTGCTATTTTCAGAAGATGCATTGTTTAGATTGTAGCTGGCGAGAGACGAAAAACCGGAGTTAGGATGGTTACTCAAATGGTGGTGGGAGAGAGCGTTGCCACCGTCGAGTCTCCCGTAAAATCCAGCGGAGCCGGCGC
>KE155117.1:16722-33834 GCA_000411075.1 Sisymbrium irio
AGCTTCCTTCTCAAAACCCATCTGAAATGAGCAGAAATGGAACAGAGGGAATCGGAAGCACCAAGCTTTCGCCGGGGAATGGGATCCAGAAGGTAGCAAAGATGAGATGGAAGACAGAGAGGTAGAAGAAGACGAGTCGGAAGATAATTGGATGAATTGCGTGTAGAGTTGGTGGAGTCGAGAGATAGAGAGAGAGAGGCGCTCGCTAATTATGGGGTTTGAAGGGTCAAAGAGCCATCATTGCCAGAAAACGACACCGTTTCTGTAAATAACGGAACGACACCGTTTCTGTAAATAACGGAACGACACCGTTTCAAACAAACTAACTAACAAATCCCAAGTTAGCCCCTTCCCGGCGGCACTCGCAGGCCTGAAAGAACCGCAAAAGGTCTCCTCCATCTGACTAACATGGCGAGGATTCCTTGTGACTTCCGATTTCTTCTCGTACCGGCAGCTTTCATGTTCATATACATCCAGGTCTGAATCCAACACTCCTCCCTCTCTCCCTATTTCGCCTGAAACTGATCCATTTTCTGCTTGTGATTCAAAGTGCGTCTCTTTTTTTTCTAGATGAGACTTTTCCAGACGCAATCACAGTACGCAGATCGCCTCGGTTCCGCTGTAAGTATATAGAAACAACCTCTTCTTTCTTTTCTTTTCTTTACTTTCCAATGCCAAACCTTTTATTTCCTATCTGCAGATCGAATCAGAGAACCATTGCACTAGTCAAATGCGCTCACTGATTGATGAAGTAAGCATTAAACAGTCACGGATTGTGGCTCTCGAAGGTATTGTTTACTAATATATTACAAAAAAAATCATATTTTCACAAATGGAAGACCAAGACTTGTACGTCGCGTTTCTTCACCTTTCTCGGGCTATCTTGTAGATATCAAGAACCGCCAGGACCAAGAACTCGTGCAGCTAAAGGATCTTGTCCAGTCTTTTGAAAGTTCGTTGCTTTTTACCGTAAACTTTAATTTTCTTGCTTTTTTTTTTAATCAATTTTGGTACTATTTCTTCTTTATCTTCTTCTCTCAGAAAAAAAAATAGCAAAACTCGTGGAAGGTGGACAGGTATGTATAAGAAGATGCTTTTTCTTCTTCTTTGTATTTGCTGCAATGCTCTCACTTCTACAACCTCTTTCTTACTGGATTTAGCAGATGCCTCTGGCTGCTGTAGTGATTATGGCGTGCAGTCGTGCAGATTATCTTGAAAGGACAGTCAAATCAGTTTTAAAGTGGGATACTAAAACTTGGTTTAATTCTTATACGAAAATCTTAATCCAACTGTCTAATGACTGATTCTTTTTTACAGATATCAAAGCCCCGTTGCTTCAAAATATCCTCTATTTATATCTCAGGTACTCGACACAGGCTTTCTGTCTTACGGGGAATGGTAGGGCGGCACAGTTTTATATTCAAAGCATTACTAACCATGGCCTTAACGAACAACAAAATTTCTGACAGGATGGATCTAATCAAGCCGTCAAGAACAAGGCTTTGAGCTATAATCAGCTAACGTATATGCAGGTATATTTGAATCTGGTGTGATGTTTCTCCTTACTGTTCGTGTAATTTGGTCATGTAGATATATGAGACGAAGACTCTTTCCCCCTTTTTAGCACTTAGATTTTGAACCAGTGATCACCGAAAGGCCGGGGGAACTGATTGCTTACTACAAAATTGCACGTAAGGACTGGCTTCTCCTTTCTCTGCGTCCCTCCAGCTCCATGACTGAAATGATTTTTTAAATCAGGTCACTACAAGTGGGCACTGGACCAGTTGTTTTACAAACATAAATTTAGCCGAGTGATAATACTAGAAGGTGAGACTTTTCAATCTTTCACCCTCACTGTACCTTGCTGTTGTGCGTGTGTGCAATATTGCCTAAGGGATCGCCTGTCTCTTTATCAGATGATATGGAAATTGCTCCAGACTTCTTTGATTACTTTGAGGCTGCAGCTAGTCTGATGGATAGGGATAAGTATGTTAACTACTGAAGCTAGGCTCATATGGCATTTAACCACAGAGTATACAAGTGCTATATTACTATTTCTTATTCGTTTCTGGATGCAAACATGTATTAGGACCATTATGGCTGCTTCATCATGGAATGATAATGGGCAGAAGCAGTTTGTGCATGATCCCTGTAAGACTCTTCTTTTTGCTTACCCCGCGTCCTCTCTTTTCCTTTTCTTTCAATACCTCATTATGTCCTGCTCATGCTTGCTAAAATAATCTGCAGATGCACTTTACCGATCAGATTTCTTTCCTGGCCTTGGATGGATGCTAAAGAGATCGACTTGGGATGAGCTATCACCAAAGTGGCCAAAGGCATATCCTTATATCGGTTTTTCAATCTCGATAACTATACTCTGACGCATCTAAGACTTTCCTTAACAAAATATACACTTACTGGGATGATTGGCTGAGATTGAAGGAAAATCATAAAGGCCGCCAATTTGTTCGACCAGAAGTCTGCCGAACATACAATTTTGGTGAACATGTTGGTACCGGATTATTATATGAGTTTCCATTGTGATAGTCCTACTTGTCTGACTCTTTTGATTTCTGTTGAATCGGCCTGGTATCATCACATATGACTTTTTATTTCTGTATGAAAAATGTATTATAGCAGCTTTGTCCTATAATCTCTCGAGGCACAGACGTAGACGTCAAGGCTGCGTTTCCCCCTTATTCTGTATAACCTTGTCATTTTCACTTTGCAGGGGTCTAGTTTGGGACAGTTTTTCAGTCAGTATCTGGAACCTATAAAGCTAAATGATGTGAAGGTAAGTGTGTTCTTTACCCCTTTTTTTGCATTACTGCTTTTTCACAGGTTTTCTATTTCATTCATGAAGGTTGACTGGAATGCTATGGACCTGGGATATCTGACAGAGGTAAGACCATATCCTTTGTTTCCCTTTCACCTGTTTCTAGTGGACAAATCTTTTTTTTTTTTTAACTTGTTCTCTCTCATGTCTACAAAGGGAAATTATACCAAGTACTTTTCTGGCTTAGTGAGACAAGCACGGCCAATTCAAGGTTCTGACCTCGTCTTAAAGGCTCAAAACATCAAGGGTGATGTGCGTATCCGGTATAGAGACCAAGCAGAATTTGAGCGCATTGCAGGGGAGTTTGGTATATTTGAAGAATGGAAGGTAAATTTCAGATTATTGAACTATGTAATCTGTAATGATTGTAGGTCTAAACAGGTCGGTTTTGGGTACCCATTCATTTGTAGGATGGTGTGCCCCGAACAGCATATAAAGGAATAGTGGTGTTCCGGATCCAGACTACAAGACGTGTGTTCCTGGTTGGCCCAGATTCTGTGATGCAGCTTGGAATTCGAAAATCCTGATGCAAAACGTGTACTTCTCCAACGCGGAGCATCTTCGACATTCCTATCCATTTCTTATAGTTATCTGCGAATAGGGTTTCACACGCAGAAGAAAGCAAAAGAAGATCATCTCGACCGCAGGCAGCCTTCTTCGAGCAGCTGTGTGCACTGTTGGTTGTATAATTCAAGGCTTAGTTTGTAGAAGGGGGGTTAAATTTAACAGCTAGAAAGCTCTGGTGACCTGTCTTATAGGTTTTTAAGTTATGGAAACCCATTTTCAGTTGTTTCATAACTGATTGTTTTATGGGTATCTAAGATACGTATCTTAAACGAATGCATGGAGTCTTTCTTCTTCCCACTTCTCTTGGATTCTATATTGTTAGTGTACGTATATCTCTTTAACCATCTGCAATTCTGCATGTACTAAATGATCCATGTTACCGCCATATTCTTATTTTCATGGTCCTGGGCCTCCTAGCAGGTGGTAGAGAGAAGAGATTATCGGCCTTCACGACCAAACTAATGCTTGTTGTATACCCCGTCGACTAGAATCCGAGGTCAGGGGCTCATAGGTCGACCATGAAGATGTTTGTTCCGATCAGCAGCTGTGGCCCAGTGGAGGTGAAACGGGTGATAGGCACGTTGAAGCATTGGATTTAAATACTAAAAATCCCGTGGAGGCAGCAGAGTCCACTGCATTTTTAGAATATTCTAATAAAAGAGACTATTTTATAGATTTGTTGATGACTATTAATCAAAGATCTCAACTTTTTTGTTATTTTTAGTTAGGATGTGGAGACGTTGGCGAGCATATTGCAAAACCATGTTCAATACAGAATACAATTTTTTATCATAGGATCTGCACCAATCTGACTGAATTTCTCCCACCCTACCTATTATTTTTGGCCTGGTAATTTACACATCCATGATCTATCTCTTCCTCTAAGTCTCTGTTTCTATTTTTCTTTGGTATCGAGTGGGGGGATCCTTATAAACATATGCTGCAAGTTTCGGACTTCGTGCTAAATTTGTATTCCATCTTTTTGATTTTACAGAACGTAAATGCTCTGTTTTTCTCTGATGACAAACTGATTTGGAAGGGGAGGTGAACTAGCTAAGTTGGTAAGAATGGATGATAATTGTTTGATGGATAATACATATCATGCTCACTTACAAGCCGAACCATTCTTCTTAATACATGTTGTCTTCCCAACAGTTTCTTTCAGCACACGAACTGGCAAAAGAAGCCACGATGAAGCACAACGGTGGGAACCAAGCATGCTTCGTTCTTGGTCAAAAGACCCCAAACATCCGAGATCTCTACTCGTTGGGACAAAAACTAGGCCAAGGACAGTTTGGGACCACTTACATGTGTAGAGAGATCTCAACAGGGCGTGAATACGCGTGCAAATCTATAACCAAACGAAAGTTGATTTCAAAGGAAGATGTGGAAGACGTGCGCAGGGAAATTCAGATCATGCACCACCTGGCTGGTTACAAGAACATTGTCACCATTAAAGGCGCTTACGAGGATCCATTGTATGTTCACATCGTGATGGAGCTCTGCTCAGGTGGGGAACTTTTTGATAGAATCATCCAGCGAGGGCATTACAGCGAGAGAAAAGCAGCTGAGTTGATAAAAATCATTGTTGGTGTTGTTGAGGCTTGCCACTCGCTTGGTGTCATGCATAGAGATCTAAAGCCCGAAAACTTCTTGTTGGTGAATAAGGACGATGACTTCTCTCTCAAAGCCATTGATTTTGGGCTTTCCGTGTTCTTCAAACCAGGTGAATTCATCTGCATCTTTTGCAACGTCTTTCAGTCACAGAATCTTAAACTTACTAAAGCTCGCCTTCATCCTCTGCAACTTTTTCAGGTCAAATATTCGAGGATGTGGTCGGAAGTCCTTACTACGTTGCTCCTGAGGTTCTGCTCAAGCACTATGGACCAGAGGCGGATGTGTGGACCGCAGGGGTCATACTGTACATATTGGTGAGCGGAGTCCCTCCATTCTGGGCAGGTACGCACCCATATGAAACAACTGTGATAAGGGTTCCAAGGTAAAACATTCTTAAGATGCTTCCTTTTGCTTCAACACCAGAAACACAGCAAGGGATATTTGATGCAGTGCTGAAAGGACATATTGACTTCGACTCTGACCCTTGGCCCCTAATATCTGACTCTGCAAAAGACTTGATCCGCGGCATGTTATGTTCCCGGCCCTCTGAGCGACTCACGGCTCATCAAGTATTGCGTATGTCTAACCACTTCGTTCTTGTTTCAGGTCCTGCATAATGTATCTGCTTTCTTACTCAGAGTTTTGCAGGCCATCCTTGGATTTGTGAAAATGGAGTTGCGCCAGACAGAGCACTAGACCCTGCGGTGCTTTCTCGTCTTAAGCAGTTCTCTGCGATGAATAAACTTAAGCAGATGGCTTTAAGAGTAAGGACTAGATGCAAGCTTTTTTCGTTAATTATGAAAAAACATTTCATAAATGACTTCCGCTGCGTTTCAGGTCATAGCTGAGAGTCTCTCTGAAGAAGAAATAGCTGGACTAAAGGAAATGTTCAAAGCAATGGACACGGATAACAGTGGAGCGATTACATTTGACGAGCTAAAAGCTGGGTTGCGAAGATATGGTTCTACCCTCAAGGACACTGAGATTCGTGACCTTATGGAGGCCGTAAGCACTCCGCTCTGATCTGATCTGTGTATCTACTTAAACCAGTACGTTAAACTGTGTGTGGCTGTGATTTACCAGGCAGATATTGACAAGAGTGGGACCATAGACTATGGTGAATTCATTGCTGCAACTATCCATCTAAACAAATTAGAGCGAGAGGAACATCTTCTGTCAGCCTTCAGGTACTTTGACAAAGATGGGAGCGGTTACATCACAATCGACGAGCTACAACAAGCGTGTGCTGAACAGGGGATGAGCGATGTCTTTCTAGAAGATGTGATCAAGGAAGTCGACCAAGACAATGTGAGAAACATGCACTTAGGCAAACGTATCCTCTGGCTTGGAGATTTATGGTCAAAGGCCAGAGATCATTTTTTCTTCTTTGTTTCAGGATGGAAGAATTGATTACGGAGAGTTTGTAGCGATGATGCAGAAGGGCATTGCAGGAAGAACAATGAGGAAAAGCCTAAACAGAGCCTCAGGAACAATGCCATCTCTTAGTGGCTAATAAGCAATCTCATGATTATGTATAGGTTAGGCTTTCTCAGTTTTCTGTCATCTGACGTCTTTCTAGGTAATTTCTTTCCCAAACTGACAGTCTACACCGGTGTGCGTGAATCCTTCGTTGTTGGCAGAGCTGAGCTACCCATAAGCAAAACTTACAAACAAGGGCTCTGCACTCCGAAGTGTACTGATATGTATAACATATAAATTGAACCAATATCATATAGGGAGTTATATAAGATTATTGTAATTTGACTTATATATGCACACATCCTATAAAGGAATTATACGCGGATTACTAATGCTGATTATACATCTGAGAGAGCAGTCTCTCTTCCCATTGTTACCTCCTGTGGAAAGTAAAAGAGATAATAATAATGAACACAAGTTGCAAGGACCAAGGAGAAGAGTGGCTGTCAACAAAGATGATTATAGTTACCTTTAGCTTAAAATCGCTGGAGAAGATACAGGTAGATGAGATAGCATGGCCTGGCTCAAACAACCATCCTACTGAAAATAATCTTTCGCCGTCTTTGCTTTCTTGGAGTGAGCACCACAGCTCTTGCGGAAGCAATAAAAGATCCTTTTCTTCTCGCGCGATCTCAGTGACCTTCTCGCCAGTAACTTGTTGAATGCAACCCTGAACATGGTCAGAAAATAAACCACAGTCGATTCTAGTACGTAAATCACTGAATGGATGCACATAGCTGAAAGAAAAGGTCAGGCCAACTAACGGAATCAGAGGCGTGAAAGCTAGTGGTAGCAAGAAGAACTCTCCAAGAACCGACTACCACTGAAGCTGCTGTGGTCGGTGTAGAAGCAAAGCCGGAGCTACGGATGGCACAACCTCCGAGCTGATCGCCATCTCTGAACGGACCATCCCACAGCTCACGGAAAACTTTGACACTCTGCAACGACATTTTGGTCTCTGCTAAGCGGACAAGCTGGAAAATCCTCACACGAGACTCCTTGTCGTTTGGATTGATCAGGCAATGCTCCACTTCTAGCTGGTTGTTCCCCATAGGCCACACAGCGACATAGGAGCCAGAGACAGAGTAACAAAATGCTAACGCAGACGATTTGCCAGCGCCGATGCTCCTCTGGTCGATGCTGTAACGGGTGGCCGCATCAGCTTCGCATCCAACGGTGGGGAGGAGTTTGATAGACTTGTAAAGAAAGGTTTGTGCGTCGGGCTGGGCAAGCGTGGGACACTGCGTCTGCCAATCGAACACCTTCACTTCCCATTCTCTAAAGGCTTCTGGAACCACTGACTCCGGCAGTTCCAGCGGTTGCCCTTCGCACGAGAAATCTGCTCCGAAACCGTCCCACTCGCCAGACACATTTTGAGCGAACTCCGACCAGGCTAGAAGAATCCCATTACACAGACAGAGACACAGTTTAAGGGAAAACAACCAGAAAACTCAGATTACTCACGATCGAAAGATATAATAGATCTTACGATTGAATTCAGGGGAAGGCTGGCTCTGCGCCAGTGCAATATCTGAGGAGGTTCCGGCTGAACAAGAAAGAGGAGAAATTTTGGTTCTGTGACTAACTCCTAAACTAGAAGAGAAGGGAAAGCCGAGAGCTTTGAAGGAAGGCAGAGGTGCAGGTGTTCGGTTCCGCCATAAGAGGGAGCTTCCCGAGGAAGATAACATCGAAACAGAGTAGGAGTTATGATTGGTCTCACTGTCTCAGAAAGAAAGGAGATAAGGAATTTAAACGGATTTCGTTTTGGGCTAAGACTTGGATCGGTTTTTTTATGTTAATGGGCCCAATTTTTATTTTTTGTAGAGCCCATCATTGATCTATCGTTATGATTGGTCTCGGAAAAAAAAAAGGATTTTAAACGGATTTCTTTTTGGGCTAAGACTTTTTGGATCGGTTTTCTCATACTAATGGGCCCAATTCCAGTTCTTAGTACAGCCCATCAATGATCTATCGTTATGATTGGTCTCAGAAAGAAAAGAGGTAAGGAATTTAAACGGATTTCATTTTGGGCTAAGCCTTGGATCGGTTCTTTATTCTAATAGGCCCAATTCCAATTTTCCGTGCAGCCCATCAATAATCTGTCATTATGTTTTGTCTCAGAAAAAAAAGTAGATAAGGAATTTAAGCGGATTTCGTTTTGGGCTAAAACTTGAAACGATTTTTTCATACTAGTGGGTCTAATTCCAATTTTCAGTACAGCCCATCAAGTTGATGCCCATAAACGGTTTCCCGTTAAGTTTATAAGAGAAAAAAAAAAACAGAAAGGGAAATACAGAAAAGAAACATTACATAAAGTTGATGCCCAATTAGTAACTAATAGTAGAAGAGATGAGGTTGATCTTCATCGAATTGAAAACTGGGCCGCCGAATGAGATGGGCCTGGAAAACGTATTGGTCATTTTCTTCTTCTTTTTATAGAAATAGTCTGAAAGGGAACTATCAAAGTCAAAACATGTCAGAGAAATCTTTTGTCGCATCATCCCCACCAGTCTTGAAAAGCGGAGCCTGATGATCAAAAAGAACTCTAAAACCCTCTCAAACGCATCGTTTTTGTCTGCCACTTTGTGACTGAGGATCCCAAACCCAACCACACTACACTGGTTGTTCATGGATTCTGGGCTTCAGCATCTCGCATTGTGCTTCTTCATTCTTCTCTACTGCCTCTTTCAAGCCACCGCCGAGGATGATGGCTGGAAGATAGCCACCGCCACGCTCTCAACAGACAAGGACGGCTCCTCCTCAGTCACCACTGGTTCTTCTTCTCATCTCTCTCTCTCTCTCTCTATTAGCTTTCTTCTTTCCTCAGGACTAACTAATTGGCGTTGGTGGTGGTGATAGGAGGCGCTTGTGGGTATGGAGATCTGAGGCAGAGCAGCTATGGCGGGTACAGCGCGGGCCTGAGCGGGAAGCTGTTCAACAGGGGAAGCAGCTGCGGAGCTTGTCTGGAAGTGCGGTGCGTGAACCACATCCGGTGGTGCCTTCAAGGCAGCCCCTCCGTGGTGGTCACCGCTACAGATTTCTGTCCTCCCAATTCAGGCCTTTCCTCCGATTATGGAGGCTGGTGCAACTTCCCAAAGGAGCACTTGGAACTATCTCATGCCGCCTTTACAGGGATTGCGGAAACCAGAGCCGAGATAATACCTGTGCAGTATAGAAGGGTCAAGTGTGGGCGGAGAGGCGGGTTGAGATTCAGCTTGAACGGGAGCTCCCACTTCTTTCAGGTGTTGATAAGCAATGTGGGACTCGACGGGGAAGTGGTGGGAGTGAAAGTGAAGGGGCATACAACGGCTTGGATTCCAATGGCCCGAAACTGGGGACAGAACTGGCACTCCTCGCTCGATCTCATCGGACAGTCTCTCTCATTCGAAGTTACTCTAATCGGCGGCAAAACCATTGCATCCTACGACGTGGCTCCCCCGTATTGGCGCTTTGGAATGACATACCAAGGAAAGCAGTTCCATTCGTGACTACCGCATTTTTCCTTTTCTTTATTTAAGTCATGATTCACTTTCGTTGGTCAAAACAAGTTGTGGGCTTTATCATGAGTCATGACTTTAAAGGCATAGGTAATCACAACAGTTCAAGGTATAAATGACTTTCCCATATAATATAATAGTAATATCCTACACAATCCTTACTTGGAAGTTTCTATTATGCTCAAGAGAGTTCTGCATTTACAATCACGACTGGAAGGAAGGAAAAATATAAGGAAGTGCAGACACAATGTAATGCTCCCAGAATCTCATCGTCATATTCTTAGCTTCTATAGCAATAATCAATTACTTTGTATCATCACTAGTAACCAAACACAAAAAACCTGTAATGCTCGCATCTTCTGCCAATAGAAAAACAAGTATACAAAAACAAAAGAAGAAAAGACGGATTTGCGTCTGCTCGCAATCTTTCCTTCAGGTGCTCGAATGTCAAAATTCAACGCAAGTATAGCCATCCTATTCTATTCACCCATCATTGGACCCATACACGAATGGAACACGGTGCTTAAGACTAGTGGGACTTGTGAGGAGCTGTGCTCACTCCGCACAAGCTCCACCAACAACGGGAAAAAAATTGGTGCATACCTCTTGAACGAATCTCTTTTCAGTCCCCTCAGTACCTTCAGCACCGCAACCACTAGTGGAGACCTCGCTGCTGCTTCTTCCTTCGATGCAGCTCCCAAGGGTAGAATCCAGTTTTTGGACTGCATGGTTTCTTCCAACTCTGCATCCTCAAACAATGTGCATTTCAGGTACATCTTCAGAATTTTCACACACACTGTGATTAGTTGAGACTCTATACTTAGCTCCAAGGACACTCCTGGATTGTATGTTAGTAGGTCTTGAAGAACGTCCACGTAGTTCTGGTGTGTGTCATTTTCGAAATGAAGCATGGGAGGTTCAGAGAGCTCCAGGATAGAGCATGCCCTCCTCACTTTCTTCTGCAGTATCAAATCAGAATTTAGCTGGTGGGCGTGTGATGTGATTGATGAGAGTATCTCCAGTATAACTGTGACATGAGATGCCAACAACGACTGCTGATGGATCCGGTAGAGATCGGTCACTACCTGAAACCAGGAAAAAACAGAGCAGTGTGAGAGGTCATCAGACCATTAATGTAGCAAGGTAAAGTAAAGCGTACACAACATTTCAAGATTCATTTTTCCGTCCGTAGTCAAGTGTTCATTAATATCTTCATTCTTCACGTTTGCTGGCAGGAGTCAAAGCTTGGTAATTTATTGCATAGTAGAACGCTTTGTACTTTACCTGAACAACTTGTAATTGGACGGTTATGTGACTCTTTGTCCTCGAAACAACATAAGACATGGTTTGCAGGCTGTCCTCGTCCACGTCATCTTCATTACTATAGTCCTGATCAGACAATGTTTCCTCATCTTGGATGTCATCTATGGTTCTCAGTATTTTTATGAAACTAGACAATGTCAATGACGCAGCTTCTTTCACAGCCAAAAATATCTCCTTCCACTCATCTTCTGAGAACCTGCCACCCAATTCGTCTGCCAACCGAAGCAACGCACCGATACCAGCTACTGTAGGACCCTGAGCTGGACTTCTTATAAGACCAGCAAGTAAAGATACCACACTTGAAAGTTGAGACCTTATCACAGCAAAAAAACTGACAAATAGGTCCACCAGAGACTGTGCCGCCATAGCTGAAGTCTCAGCATCCCAAGAAACCCCATTAGAATGTGGAGAAAATGTGGATGGCGATGAACTGTGTTCATCTTTAGAAAGTAGATCATTCTCTGTCCACACACTGTTAAATATAGGATAAATAACAGAACCGAAAACGCCGATCCAGAACGTTCGTGAAAAAAGCTGGCCATGATCCTTTAAAATATTAAAAAGCACTTCCAAGGAGCTTTTACGAATTGCTAATCTGGAATCAGAGGTTAGTTTAGACAATCCTGTAATAAAATAAAAGAAGTTGATTAGAATGCAGGGACATGTCCTTTCCTAACTCCCAGCAAATCAATATCAACGAATTATCAATTCCAAAATTTTAAGGTGCCCAGAATATCTGTAATTCGTATAATTCGAGACATTATTCACAGATAATATAGATCACCTGTGAGCAAAGGAACCCAATATGATACGTTCTCATCTACTTCCATAAAATTTTGGGTATTTGGTGCGTAGTCATCTATTACTGGAGTACTGGGACTGCTAGATCTACCCTTCTCATTCCACACAAGGCCTCCGTCTGCAAGTTTTAGTGCACAAAATCGTAGAAACGCGATAGCATTCAGGCTAACATCGTTGGTAAACTTGCTGTTAGTGAAAGTTATAAGACATCTAACACAATCAGTAAATGTTGTTGCCTCCGTCTCTGTGATATATGAAAAATACTCTCGGACAATTTTTTCCATTGTCTCAAAGGCCAGCACCACAATGTTTTTCCTATCATCAGCTGCTGCAGTTGTGAAAACCTGAAAGGAGATTGGCCACTTAGTAAACCATGTCGATCCCTAGAGCATGCCTTGAAAAGAAAACACAGTCACACACACAAACAGACAAACTACTTGGCATAATATCTTTCCTCTTAACATGAGTTCAGTCGTATAGGTGGCTACTAATATAATAGAGTATACCTTGAAAACACTTTTCCACCCTGATTTCACATTACTGACACGACTGAGTACCATTTGAGAAATGCACCGAACTATTAGTTCTCTAATTTCAGCGGAACTGCTTTTCTGCATAACAATGACAAACGGTCGAAGAAATTCATTCTGGAAGTTGTAATTAGCCAGCTCCTCGCGTTCCAAGAACTTCATAGAAAGCTGTCGTAGAGAGTCCATAACGAATATTGCAACAGAAAGATTCTCTGATAAGCCTACAGATACAAAAAAATCTGACAGGATGCTCCATATGCGGGACCAGACTAGCCTGATGCGGTTCATGTTGTAGTGACTGAACAACAAGAAAAGAGAGATGTAAATACGCAAGTCGAATGTTATTCGTCAACAAAGGTGCTAACTCTGTACCAATTCTGTAGCCAAGACAGATGTATTCAATATGTCCATTTCTCATTCAACTTGCACTAGAGAGAAAGTATCAAAAGAAGAAAATCTTACGCGATCTCAACTAATTTTGTGAGGCTAAACACTCGAGGATCTGTAGGAGACTGCAGTTCTGACATAGAGACTTTGCACAGAGCTTTGACAAATGCTACAATGGCTTCAGTCTTCAACCGCTGGCTATGAGCATACACATTATTCAACTGAAAACTCCCGATCTGGTCAAGCAAATTTAAGTTTGCAATGAAGTTATCGATTTGATCCTGCCTCACAAGAGCCGGCACATTTGGTCCAATGGCACTGCTATCGTATGAGCCCCCTCGAACAACAGCCATCATCACCGGATTCTGGAGTGCTCCTTTTTTCTTCAAATTAGGAAAACCCAAAGCTTTCTTCTCTTCCGTCTCGGATGAAGCAAAATAAGATGCATCACTTGGAGCACCCTCACCCAATAATTGCAAATGCTCAATTCTAGAAAGACAAGTCAAAATATGCTCCCAAGCATCTTGCAAGTGGTTACCATCTTCAATGGCAATTGATATGATAGCCTGAATAGCATAAGAAGTAACGATGAAGTTATGAAGAGGTGAATCACGCATGCTTCTCTCCAGAACGGAAGGAGAATATCTGCACTAAAGAAACAGCTAATAACAAACAGTGAAAACAGAAAATTAAAGCACATGATATATTTAGGTGAGTATGCCTCAGAATACGTCTTCTCTTTGTGTGCATTCCTTAAAAACAAGATGTGAGGAAAGCCAAAAGAGAAGAACAGCTACTTTGGTTCTGAACAACTATTTCCATAAGATAAAACTCACTTTAACAGCGTCGACATTCTTTTGTTTCATATCTCCTGCGCAATGGAGATTTGTGAACTTGGCCATGGAAGTGACAAATGCATCTCTTTGCGTTTGCATACCCATAACGGCTGTAACATGAACAGCATACCGAAAGCCTCGTAAGCATTCAACTGCAGCAAGCCTGTCATCACTCTGATCAAGTGTAACGCTGAATGCGGCAAGCATTGGTCCCCAGGAAACTTCAACCATAAAACGCAATATTGCAACATCTGTGACGACATGGTAAGCTGATCTACAAGACCGGAAAAAAGTTCAAGTGAGATTTATAATTTGACTGCAGATCCAAAGACATTCCTCCACGGTATTTGTCAACCTTAATACTATTGGCAGATTATCAAGAATACACAAGGTAAACTAAATGGTGAATATGGTTTGTTTACGTTACAGGTTTTTCTATTTCATACGCTGATCTACAAGACGAAAAAATCGCAAGTCATGAGATTGATATTTTGACTGCAGATCCAAAGACATTCCTCCACGGTATTGCCAACCGTAGTCCTTTTAATAGATAATCAGGAATACACAAAGGTAAACTAAAGGATGAATATGGTTTATTTACGTTACAGCTTTTTCAGCTTCATTCGCTAATTTTACAGGTAACCCGACTCGCTCAGCAGCATCCTACTAAGAACAATAAGTCGTTATAATCCTTCATTAGTATACCATTTTAAAATCAACACTATCTAATTCTATTGTCACCTGTCTCATTTCACACTAGACCTTATACGAAAGGTATATGAGCTTACTCTGATTTTCCAGACTTCGACCTGAACTTTTCTTGAATATGCTTAATAAGAAGACCGTTAGCCCCTACCGCTTTTTCTTCTGTCTGTGTCCAATAAACTAGATTGAGTATACCGTCAAGACCCAGTAGTTTATTCAGGCCGTTGGACTGCCTGCTTTCTGGAGCAGAAGAATCAGAACTCATCTTTATTTCATTTTTGACAACTTGGTCATAAAGCGCACCAAGGTACTCTTCTGGAAGATCTTTGCCATCATCGATGCCTCGGTTATTTCTGATAAAATCAGCCTTGCTCATCTGAATGTAAAGAAAAGCAGATGTAAAACCAGTAAATCTACACTGAATTTAACCAACAAAAAAAAAAGCAATCTCCAATATTCAACAACAATTTCTTAACTAACTAGAAAATGTTGACACATGTAAATGCAGTCCAACGATTGAACGAGTTTTGACAGCCAAGAAAACAAACCTTTTCTTTAACCATGATATTATGGGCATCAGTGTTAAGCATGATCACGGAATATGCAAGAACATATGCTGTGTCAGCACTGCTGAATGAATTTGGATTGCATTTGCAAAAGCGTTCAGCAAACTTTTCCATTATGCGGTCAATTTTCTGTGCTTCCCCCGGAAGCCTGAACCCCCTTAAGAAAAACCTAATTGCCTCACCAAAATTCATCTCCTTGAAATCAAACGAGTCCACATAGGCATGCATAACTTTCATAGGAAACTCCTCTCTTTCACCTAAATAATCACCAATCATGGTTGCATTCAAACCTGTGGTATTCCTCAGGAATGACACCACCTCATCTGGGGAGCTGCCAACCTTTTTAGAGCTTATAAGAAACTCAATGCCCTTTGAAGGCTTTCTATTGAATAGAGTGACGCCTTTCTGCACATAAACCAACAAATATGATCAAAGAAAACAAACATCGCCTAATGGGAAGCAAATATTTTAGGTTTTTTACGATGCAAAATTGGACCTGGAGTTCAATTTTGTATGCCCTCCTCTGTTCAAGAGTTGCAGCGTCTGATGACTCCGAACTCAAATCTGGGTGAAAGTCATGATCTGTCGTTGTTCCATCTTCTTCATTTGGGTTTGAATGGTTGTCTCCAGGTGCTTCATTTTCTACGCTCTTAGGAAAAAGAGATTCTCCTACGCTAAATTGTTGGTCCATCCATGTTCCCATTGCCTTAATAATGCTAACCAAGCACTTGACTGATTCGTGCCGAAAAGTAATATCCTGGACTGGGGTCAAAGTTGTCGACGAACCAGGAGGAGGCCCTAGAGCAGTTTTTAGAAGGCCATTGACAATCCTGCAAACATCTGATAGAATTATAAGAGCTTTAATACATTTTACTAATGGAATATAAATATCAACCGTAGGCTACGCTGGTGGCCTGATCGGATGTCTAAACTTTTCAGCTAAGGATTGTAATCTGACAACATAGGAGTGCTATTCCGGAAACAGAAAACGTATCTTGGGGAGGCATAAGTGGCCAATACCTTTCGAAGATGTTTGGTGACTCCACATCACAGTCAAAGTTGACAAATATGTCAATGATTAGGTAAGGGTCGTGGCAAATGTTCTCAAGTAGGCTGAGCACAGTCATTTTCTGCAAGAAACTTGGCTGAAGAACATTTTCAAGGACTCGGAGGACAAGCATGGGGAAGAATATGCCTACTTCTGATTTCATACCCGATCTATATTTCCGTAGTAAGCTGGTGAAGATAGCACATTGAAGTTGAAAGATAGACATGACGGAGAGTGCGCTATTCTTTAACAGGGACAAGCAAAGATACTGCTTGATGGCATTGAGAAACCTATTAATGAGGGAGAGTTAGGTCGTTGGAATAATACACACGGAGAGAGGAATAGCAGCAAATGCAGCATTAGATAGGGAATGTACCCTGTGGAATCAAAGATAAAACTTGCCTTTCGTCAGAGCGCCAAATTGGGCCACCGTTATCAATGATAACTTTGAGCAACTCCAGAGAGAGCGTCTTGCCCCTCACAAGAATCTGATCGTCGGTGTTCTCTTGGGACGAGAACTTCATGGACAACTTGCACAGATTTTTGAAGAGAAGGAATCCGTCTTCCCTGATCTTGCTGGCCCCATCCTCGCCTTCCTCAGGAGGAGGAGGAGGGGCTGCTTCCCCGGCCGTGATAACGTCGTTGATGAATCCCTGACAGATATGAACAGAGTTCCCTTCGTTGACGTTTTTGTCTGTGATGGCAAGCAGGTCGTTGACGTTGACCGTTTTGAATGATGCACCCATGGAATTCGCCTCGGATCTGGTGAAGACGATGAGCATAATCTGAGCCAAAACAGATTTGGCGCAGATCTGGTTGGTCCCGTTAAATCCGCCGAGATACACGTTGTAGCAAGTCCTGACAAGATGGAGCAAGCAATCGCCTCGGATCATGATGCGAGGAGATCTGACGGCGGCGAG